>CM069448.1:31915668-31968272 GCA_035610835.1 Ophiura sarsii
CTATAACAAATGAAGAGCTTAGTTCCAAAAGGAGCTAACTCACCTTTTTGAAAAAATTGATTGTGTGCAGAACATGAAAGAGAGTTACAAAATATATCTTTCAAACTTGGTTCTACATCTGTAGCATGTTCGGGTCCGAAGTTATGGCCCTCGGTAATTTCCGATATTTCCGGAAATTTGAATATAATTCATTATTTTTTAAGCCAAAAATGTGGCAATGTGGTTCTTTTATCATGGTAAACATTGATAAGAATTTCCATTGAAATGCAATGAAGAAAAGGTAAAATTTACGGGATTATTGTTTTGAAAATTGCACATAATGAACAAAATTGTTATTTCAAAAAAGTGAGGTACTTATGAATTTGTATAGCTTTATTTTTTGAACTTTGACAATAAAAATAAACTTTAACAATTCCTGTTTATGTATGTGGTAGAGCACATTGAACTAAATACAGTTTACTTGGTGTTTAAAACTGTGTTTTTGCAGAGAAATAGTGATTTATTCAACATTGTTTTGCCTAGAATATGATCAAAATAGATACAAATATGAGATTCCTGACCACATAAATCCTCCTAAAATAAAACATGGAGCGAGTCCACATCCAAATGTAAGTGTACAGAACAAATAATCATAACAAATAGGACCTTCGAATCATAAAGTATTAAGAAAATCGGTTGGTAAATTTTAAAAATGTGCTAAGTTAGAAGGAGATAATTTGGGTTTCGGTACAAATACTGAAATACATGTACAAATGTACATAGCTCATGCGCAGTGTAGGAAATCGGGTTCAGAGCCTGTTTCGTGCACACAATTTTGACCCAAAATCGACCAAATTCTATCTTCTAACTTTAATAGCACACTTTTAAATGCACTGATCGAATGTTTTCATATTCTGTGATACGTTGTGGTATGATGATCTTTCATACATTCATATTCAGATGTGGACTTAAAGGTACATGTAGATGACCCGATCACATTTTCGTAACATAGAATTATTTCAAGCTCATATTTTTCTCATCATACTGAAATTTGACGGCCTAAATCGGTATAATTACGGAGAAATCGATGAAATAGCGTCGAATTACGCGGAATGGTGGTAACCACCGATATAGTTTGTGTACTACTCAATGGGTACAGTTCACAGCATCTTGTGCGTCTAAAATAAGAACCATAAGAGCTATGCACTCAAACTTTGGAACACAACTTTTTTAAGGATGACCTTTCATGTAGAATAGAGAACTTCAAGTTGAAAATCGGAACATCTACCTTTAACTTTCAAGTTTGTTCTAAAGAGCAATTTTACTGAATAAAATGCTCACTTGTTATCTGATTTTGGACATATTTGAAGCTAAACAATAAGCAAAATCCTTTAGGATGTATCTGTGAAAATTCCCTTATAATCACTGACCAAACTTCATGATATACCGAATAGTAAAGCAGGCGCGGCGGAGCGTATTGAAAATGGGGGGGCACGAAAATTACGATCATGCAAGCGAAACGAGCGGAGCGAGTGGAGCGCCTTGCGGCGTGGGGTCCGGGGCCCGCTCAAGGGCCCCGGGAAATTTTGGGTTTTTATATGCGCTCAGGGGCCATTTCATGGCGTATTTGATATAATTAACACATTCATGACATCGTAAAGGCCACGAAGTTGTACTTTATACAGCAATATTTTTTTTAAAATCCGCATCCCAATTATGACAAGATTTCCAAAAAGTGACCAGGTATACAATTTTGCAAATTGACCTGTATGAACTACATAACGAAACGAAACAAAAATTTGAATTTTATCATAGTGAAAATGATAATTTTATGATTACCGGGCCCCGGAAAGTTTTGAATTTCCGCTGCAATCGAGGCCATTTCTTGTCTATTTTGTAAGAAAGATGGCAATTTAATTGCTGATTTTTTTCAATAATGAACAAATTAATTGACATTTGTATAATGATTATGATCCTGGAAAGCGGAGCAACGCTTTTTACAGCGTGGGTTCCGTGGAGCTAAATTTGGAGGCCATTTGCGGTCCATTTGAAACGGAAAATGGCAAAATGTATCACTAATATTTTAAAAGATTAATGAACATTTTGTACTTTAGGAGCGATGCGCAACTCTATTTTAATTTCAACACCGAATGTATTATTTACGAAAATATAGGCTACCGTCAACAATCTTCTCAATATCTCAGATGCGCTTTGAAGTCATGTCCACAAGACTATCACTACAACCATGCTAACTGATTCTTGTTGAAAATGCGACTCTCATACTTTTGGACGGACAAGACTATTATGACTGAGATGAATTCGTCTTAGCTACAACATAAGAAGGACATTGATACTCTCAATCAGTGGCAGCAACACCAGCATAAAAAATGGGCCAAGAGTGTTTCGTGAAAAAAAATGGCAGGAAAAACCTTTGTTTAATTATGCGCGCGAAGCGCGATAATTTTTGTTGGTTTTAATGCAAAATTGCCTGCAGTTTAGAGAATTTCATGTATTGTTGACACTAAAGTCAACCTTTTCAATTATTTTGGGGTAAAAAATGTTTTGGGGCTCGATTAAAGGAGTTCAGCCACAACTTCTAGGGGGGCACAGTGCACACGGTGTCCCACCACTTTCACGGATGGGGGGGCACGTGCCCCCCCTGGCCCCCCGGTTCCGCCGCCCTTGAGTAAAGGTGTTATCTACCGATTCAATGTTGTGTGATGGTTTTAACTTTTAGTTCTTCTTTTCATGTATTTAGAGTTTAAAGTATATATACAGCCATGCGACTTTGGCAATAAAAAAGTCCAAAATGAACTGTGTAGTGATGATTTGTTTAAATGCATGCAGCAACGCCGTTGCTGCACGCATTTAAACAAATTGGTGCGACACACCGCGTGCCCTTGTAGGCTACTGTATACATGTAGAGGTAAATGAAAAAGTTGATTAAAAAACCATTAGTGGAACACGAATAAGGCATTTTTGTGTGATAAACCCTCACTCCCTAAAAGCGTGTTTTTGACAATTTAAATATTAGGGGAGAAAAAATGGTCAAATATTTCGGAAAGATCACTGTTCGCCTGCGGCGGGGATCGAACCCGGCCCATCGGCGTGGAAAGCTGGAAAGATCACTGTTTGCCTGCGGCGAGATCGAACCAGGGCCATCGGCGTGGAAGGCTGACGTTGAACTGGTTGCAGTACTGAGGGAGCTCAAAAAAAGTTAAAAGTTAAAAAAGACCATTTGACAGCCGGATTGTGCCACAAGATAAAATCGTGAAGCATGCAGTACCCAACAGCTATTTGCTGTGGCCTTTTTAGTAGCCGCTGGTAAGGTTTTAGGGTTAAATAAATTTTACTAATAATAAAAAACCCTTTAAAAAGGGAAATGCTTGTAACAAGTGTGAAACATATTAGAGTTTTATGTGAGCAATTCCCATATCATGCATCCAGAAAATATCATATAAGTGCCCAGATTTGCTTTTTAGGATACGATATCACATTGTAGCTACGTATAATATCAGTGTCACTAATCGATCAATCCGCAACCATTTGACGACATAAATGACGTTCACATTGAAATCGCAAAAATTGTGTTTTTCTTCAACCAATTCCGGAAAAAAAATTGCTAATTATCATATAATGTGCCCTGATTTGCATTTCAGGATATGATATCACATTTTGAGCTGCGTATGATATCTGTGTCACTAATCGGTCAATCCGCGACCAATTTGACGACATAAATGACGTTCACGTTGAAATCGCCGGGAAAAACATGGTTTTTTCCTAGCAATTGCGGACAAAATAATCAAAATTTCATATGATGTGCCCTGATTTGCTTTTAGGATACGATATCACATTTGTAGCTACGTATGATATCAGTGTCACTAATCGTCAATCCGCAACCAATTTGACGACATAAATGATGTTCACATTGAATCGCAAAAATTGGGGTTTTTCTTCAACCAATTCGGAAAAATAGGCTAAATATCATATTATGTGCCCTGATTTGCTTTTCAGGATATGATATCACATTTTGAGCTGTGTATGATATCTGTGTCACTAATCGGTCAATCCGCGACCAATTTGACGACATAAATGACGTTCACGTTGAAATCGCCGGGGAAACAGGTTTTTTCCTAGCAATTGCGGACAAAATAAACAAAATTTCATATGATGTGCCCTGAATTGCTTTTCCAGGATATGATATCACATTTGAGCTACGTATGATATCGTTGTCACTGATCGTTCAATCAGCAACCAATTTGACAACAAATAGCGTTGCCGTTGACATCACACAAGGAAACACTTTTTTCTTCTTCTACCAATTAGGGACTAAATAGACAAACTATCATATGTGCCCTGATTTGCTTTTAGGATACGATATCACATTTTGAGTTACGTATAATATCTGTGTCACTGATCGGTCAATCCGCAACCAATTTGATGTCATAATGACATTCCCTATGAAATCGCAAGGAAAAACAGTTTTTTTACCCGACCAATTCAATTGTGGACAAACTAGCCATATGCTAAAGTATCTTCATATAATGTGCCCTGATTTACTTTTAAAGGACGATATCACAGTTTGAGCTACGTATCATATATCAGTATCACTGCACGGTCAATCCGCAACCAATTTGAGAACATAAATGACATTCGTGTAGAAATCTCAAGGAAAAATGTGTTTTTTTTCAACCAATTCCGAAAAAATAGGCAAATATCATATAATGTGCCTTTATTAAACCGGGCTTTATTTGCTTTTTATGATACGAATTTTGAGCTACCTATATCAGTAACAGATTTGTGATCAAAAGACATTTGTTGTACTAGATGCCCCTAGCACCATAAACATGATTATGGGTGGTTAAAATCTCGGATTAGAAATATCAAAGTCAGAAGTTGTAAGCTTAAAATGGAAGAAGCTTACTACAAATTCATTCATTGGTTAACTGAAACTGGCCAAAAATCACTCAAAAATAATAATGCAGACAAAAATCAGTTGCAGACCTGTTCTAGAGATAACTCTCTGATGGATCAATTGAAAACAATTTCTCAAAACATTACGTAATAATTTACATTTCCTATATAAGACGAAAATCAACGTATTTTTCATATGGCGGAAGCATACGAAATAAACCTTCCGTCTACCAAAATTAAACTCCAAAATTCACCGTATGAGTCAAATCGAGTCTCAACTTGATCTAAGATTATGAGCTGTTTTAAAAGTGTAATAAAAATGTAGTACACGGCCCTTTAATATAGGTAATGAAGAAGACAACTGCGATCTATCACGCAAATCCACTTCAAAATTTCACGAAAAGTCAATACGATGACACAGCTAGCCTATTAGGTAGGCGTTGTAACTGGTACTTATACCGAACATTGTATGGGCGGCCAATGAGGTTAAATTGATTGAATATGTCTAAAATCGGGGTAAAAAAAGATAAATTATAATTTTGTAATGACTACTAATTTGCAATAATGAATTATAATTAACATGAATATGAATGATCCGATTGAACTGAAATGGTCCAGGTTGAACGAGATCAGTGGCGTAACAGAGGTTGGTTGTCAGGGGGGGGGGGGGGGGCACAGCCCAAAAAATTATGGTTATAGAATAATTCCGACCCGGAATTTTTTAAAAGGTTGCCCCAATTTTTTTCCCATCAGTCACCTCGTGAATTTCACGTAGGTGTGTGTGTGGGGGGGGGGGGGGGGGGGGGGGGGGGGGAGGGTCAAAAAACTTCACAAAATCGCACGGTCACAAAATTTCGCACGGTCACAAAATTACGCAAGGTCACAAATTTTGCACGGTCACAAAATTTCGCACAGTAACAACATTTCGCAGTACAAAAAACACAACAGTCAACAATGTGTTGACTGTTGTGTTTTTTGTACGGCGAAATTTTCTTTCTTTCTTCCTTTCTTCTTTTATTTTTTTCCCCTTTTTTCTCCTTTTCGTTTTTCTTTTTCCTCCCCTTTTCCTTTCTCTCTCTCTTTTCTTTCCCTTCCCCTCCATTTTTCCTGGTGGGTAGGTTTGAATTTCCTGCTGAGCACCTTCAGGGGGGCACTGTGCGACCCCCCTACCCCCCCCCCCCCCCCCCCCCCCCCCCCCCCCCCCCCCCCCCCCCCCCCACCCCCCCCCCGGCTGTTACGCCACTGACCGAGATAACCGAGATGATTCAAGAGGATCCCAAATTAATCATGAATATTCATATTACTTATTAATATTCATTATAAAAAAGTTATCATTTATAAATCTCTAACAAATTACAAGTATACATTCAATATATTTAACCCTATTGGCCGCCCATACAATGTTCGGTATAAGTCCATGGTATAAGTACCAGTTACAACGCCTACCCAGTTTAATATTCACTGGCGATGATATATCAATCTCTCGTCCAATCAAAACCATCGACACGGATGGCACACTTCTCGTCCATCAATTATGAGCGTATGAAAGTATCGTTTGGCATATTATACCAGTGACACCAATTAGGTTTTCTGTGCAAAGTGACACTCGGAACGGAGCCATATAACGCGTACCAATTTCCAAACCTATATATGCTAGTCGCCTTGGCGAACAAGCAAAAAAACAAATAGCACAAACAACCTGACAACCTGAAATTAAACGACCCCCTTCCAAAAAATCCCAATGGCAGCAGGTACCGGCATGGGTTCATTTAATTGGGAACATTAAAAGAAATTGAGTCAGTAGCTTGGAAAAACAGGGCATATTGTAACATATATTTTTCTTAGAAATGGGCAAAATAGCCCGTATAGCCCAAAATACAAATGGGTGTTGCCGTGGCAACAACCATTTTTTTGAATCTTTAAGTACAGATGTATTCCAACTACACATGCAGATTTAACTACACAAATGTAGATTGCCAGGTTTAAAATTCTTTGATGGAGAGATTGCTGAATTAGGCTTTACCGTTATATGTTATATTCCCTCTAGGCTCTAGCCTCTAAAAGCTAGGCTTATGACCTCTCTGTTGATAGTTATCCCAAATCTATGTTAATTCCATTCATAAGTCAATGACAAAGCAACCTTGCATTGTTGAACACCTACATATTTTCTGGAAAAGTGACTTTGAATACAAAAGAATTTAAGGATTTATTATAGCAGTGCAATGACTCCATTTCTTTATACTCTAGTAGTCAGCCACTTGAGGACATGGTAGGAATGAGTCAGATAATTTCAAAATATTGTATAAAATGAATTTTGGCTGAGCCACCAAAATATTGAAGTGGTACCCATATTAAAATTATACCAAATGTCAATTAATTCCATTTTAACTGACATTTGTTAAAAGGGGCACTGGGCGATTGCCGAGAAAAATGAAATTTGGAAAAAAATGTATTGTTTCAATCTAAGTTATGTAGGAACCCTGAATCCAATTCAGTTTTTGAGACTCGTTTTTTTTATGGAAGTAAGACAGCATGGTATAATCAGTGATACTACAATGATTTGTGTACGGTACCAATACCATACTTTCACCATTTGTTGCACATAAAATCCCACCTAAGTGGACAAAAAACACCTGTTGTACAGTCAAACAGACCTCAGGTCGGGTCAGCCTCATCTTCAAATTATTCAAAATAGGTCTACTCGTATTATTTGTGGAGTAGCTTGGACACACTTAAGTCGTGAGGTTCTTAACACACTTAAATGGTTACCACTTAATATCAGATAAATATACAACTGTAATATTTTGTCATATAAAATAATCAATAACACTGCACCCTCATATTTGTAAGATCTACTTTGTACAATGATATTAATAATTATAATTTACCTGAGACAGAAGTAAGTATAATGTTAATATTAGACCTAAACCTAAAACCAATTATAAAAAAACGCAGTTTTTCATATAGAGGTGCTATTGAATGGAACACACTTGATGAAAATATTCCAATTTTCCCTAATCTTAGTATATTTATTAGCCGTCTTAAGCGAATGAGTCAGTTGTAATGATTCATTTAATGATATGTTCACAACATTTTTTGTAACTTTGTTTCATTAATCTGTATCAGATTCAATGAATATTATTTCATCATGTAATTTTATAGGTACATGTACATACAGGGTGAGTCAAAAAAAAGTGTACCCTAATTGAAAAAATTGAAAAAAATATTTTTGACCACAAAATCAAGGCAAACAAAACTTTGAATGATTGCGCCATTTCTTTGCTACCATCTGGAAAAAAAATCACGCTATTTGATGATACCGTTAAGTAAATATGACTATTTCTGTACAGGAGCTGTTTTTTCACCTAAAACACGGTTTTTAATTTCAAGCTTAACGAGCTTAATAATGTTTACTAGGATTATAATGTAAAGCATTACACATCTTGTTTATTAAAAGAATTAAGTAGACAATACACTTGTTCAAAATTTTCTCCTAATAGATTAAAACAATAGACAGCTTTAAGGCCTATTTATGACACAATTACCACACTTTAATCAGTTCATAACAAAGGAATTGATCCTTTCGCTGTCGGTATTGTAATTTTTTATTGGTCGTATCTTATGAAATATAATGGTCAAGATCTGGAAAGCGTGTTCGGACGTTAAATTGGTCACTTTTATTCAAAACAGCGTAAAATAAGTTTCCCTCAACCAATCTAAACCAGATAAAATTCAGATTAAAGCTAATTGATTTGTCTTTATACCGTAGTATATTGTTTTGAAAACAAACGAATACTTGTTCTAAAAAAAATCGCTGAAGTTGAGTACACTTTTTTTTGACTCACCCTGTATATATACAAAATTGTATGTAATATGTTAATATCATGGCCTCAGTGAAAAACAGCTGTATTATGTTGACCTGTGTATCGTGAATAAATAAAGATTATGTATGTATATAAAGGGTTCAACAAAAGAAAGTATACCACTTTGTTTATTATGTCATTTTGAGTAACATTCAATTTAGTTTTGACCAAACAGGCTAGATAGGCATTTAGATGAATCTTTTAGGCATACTTTGATACCAAATGTGCCCCATAACAACAAAGATAAACCATGATTAGCACCATTTAAAGAAAAATATCCCATTTTCAAAAGTCGCATTTCCAATACATAGCACGAGAAACAAGAAGAGTATTTAAAAAATACAATCATCGCACAGAAGAGGTAGATTAAAAGCTATTGAATTAATTTAAATTATATGGTCACTTTAAACTTGATTGAATTTGGATAAATGTATCGTATTTGTTGTATTGTATTAACTATACTATAAACACAGTGTGCTACTTTACATACGTACAGGCTGTCCTAAATTGACTACTACCTATCGATGTTCAAAGTGCATTCATTTTTTTTTCGTATGAAAACATAGAAAATCAATAAAATTAGAACCATTGTTTTTCCTTTATCCTTATGACATATTAACCTTTCATTGGAATTTTTAGCTTATCATGAATACATTGTAACATTGGACTTATCAAACTGAAGATACACTCTTTAGCATAAGACATGGTGGTTTCACCTTTTTGACAGAATGCAAATCAGTATTTTTTGTCAACATCCTGGGATGTTGACATTTGAATTCAGATTTAGGTCTTTTGGTAGAGTCTATGAATTGCTTTCTCATGTATCTTTAATCAGTATTTGTACCCAGATGGCTTTAAAATGTATATTAGATCTGGATATGAAAATATGAACACATATGTTGTTACAATTGTGGAGAAATGGTTTAAATAATATAAAACAAATGATAGAGTTTTGTAAAATCTGCGACATTCGTCGTGTTCAACTGAATTTAGTGGATTTGCAAATAGAACGGCAACTTTACACAATTTGCGAGCAGACGGTTACGCTGGTTCCCTGCACTGATGGTCTTCCCACACACTGTCCGACACTAACTAATTACCGGGGTCCAAGTGTGATTATTATGGGATAACAACGTGGTGGAAAGAAAAGACGATGATTTCCACTCGATAGAAGGACGCTGGTTCTCAGTTTTAAATATGGCTCCCAATTTTAAATACGATTCTTATTTAAAATTGGGAACCAGCAATTATAACGTCATTCTATCAAGTGGAAATGATCGTCTTCAGGTGGAAAGCCGCGATTATGGGATGGATTTCTTGGAAGCTGCTAAGTGCTAGGCCTATACTATTTTCCGAAGCTGGCGATGATAGCTGGGATGCAAATGTGTTAAATAAACCTTGATTCTGCTGCGTGAACAAGCACAGAGGATATATGAGTCAGACGATGGAGGGTTCCAGAGAGAAAAGTAGGCCCAGCATAAAAACAAAGAGTTTTTGTTAAAATACATCATACACATGTCTAAATCTTCTTTATCATATTTCCTTTGTCGTCTGTTAATTTCATTTTAGGATGTTGACCAGTTTTTTGTAAATACCTTGTTTTAATTATAAAGTAAAAGAAGTTTATCACACTTGAGTGACCCCATATTTTGACATGTGTTTAGGGACTTTTGAATAGCCAATGAAGTGATATACATGTATTAGTACTTAGTAGTGGCTTAGATAGATTTCATTTTCACATTGCTGGGGATTTGTGATTTTTTTTAAACTAAAATTGGAATAATCCTTTCCGTTCTGATCACATAATAACTGCGATTGTACCGATCACTACAAATTCGGGCAAGAGGGTATTTATTAATGTTGATCATGTCCATGAACCAATGTATCAATTAGTATTGTAATTCCATTCCTTATTGTTAACAAAATAGGGAGTGGGGGGGGGGGGGGGTGTACTACATGCTATCCCGAACCCGAAATGATTAGCACCCATCATTGCCAAAAGTTCATTAATTTTTTTCATTATAAAAATCAATGAGATTAGGTCCGTTGTTTTTCATTTTTCTCACATAATTGTAGGCCTATATCCATTCATTCGAATCATATTATACTAGTATAAACTGTTCCCTGAGGCCCATAGACTCACTACTTGTACTGGTTAACTTGTGTCACACAATGTTATTATGCACAGCCAGGAATAAGCAGGAATGTAAACACGCTGATAATTATTACTCAATTATCAAGTCATTTATTTATTTTGCTCCCTTTGGGTTAAGTAGACCTACTTTTCCAATATTGCTGTTTCACTTTACACATTACACGTGTGAGACTGTATACATGTACTACATGCATAGCTAATACATGTGGAGCCCAGACACCATCAACAGGCACTGGGAGAGTGCATTAAAGTGTGACCAGCACTACTATTATACCAGTCAGAGAACCAATCAGGAACATTATTAGAAGAAAATCTAGGATGGATATTTTCATTACAGTAGTTTATTGTAAAGAGGTGGCTTGGTGGGAGGTCACAAGGACGTGCTAAAGATAGGATGAGCTTGAACACAGCACTCTAAAGCTGTGATAAAATGGCTGCATGAAAGTGTCCTTGACCGGGGGTCACAAAATAGAATAATACCATCTGCGATGGAAAAAGGACCATTTGTTAACACACACAATGCCGTAAGACCCAACACATTTAGCACTGTGCGATCGATAGCCCCGTAAATCCTGGCTAATACACACACCTCGAGAGACCCCAATTGGTCCTTTCTTCTCGTGCTGTGTATTGAAAATGCGACTTTTAAAAATGGGATATTTTTCTTTAAATGGTGCTAATCATGGTTTATCTTTGTTGTTAGGGGGCACATTTGGTATCAAATTATGCCTAAAAGATTCATCTAAATGCCTATCTAGCCTGTTTGGTCAAAAAAAAGTTGAATGTTACTCAAAATGACATAAACAAAGTGGTATACTTTCTTTTGTTGAACCCTTTATATGTATGTATGTTGGTCTGGCTTCTTTTTTTGTGTGTTGAAAATGACCGTAAAAAATCATAACAATCTGTAAACAGTTTTGCAGGTTTTTTTGACAAGCAAAAAGATTTTTGGGGTCGGTATTCCTTTGAACATGACATTTATTTTTACCAATTTCTAAAAAAAAGGTCTGTCAGGCTGTACAACATGGTTGATTTAGTTACATTAATCCTAAAAGTAATTAGGACTGTTGTATTTCTTCAATTTTCGTTCTTTAAAATTCCATTACACTTAAACAATATTTGATGAGAATTGTTTTTAAATTCCAATTTTAAGAAAATATGTTTTCTACCAGATTCTGACCCCTCAAGTTTGAAAAGCATGGGTCGTAGATCATTGTTGGTTCTTGGTTTATCGTGTTATGCATACATCCATGATCCTATAATTTGCCAATTACTGTCTGTTTATTTAAACTTCCCGAGGCTTCTGTGTCTTCTTCATAATAAAGTTATAATGGTATCTACATATAATGAGGTGACTTCCTAATGTTTCTTTGTCCTGACCTGGTGACATTCATGTACAGGAAATTATTATGCCGGCCGGCCATATGAGACCTGTCACCACAAAATGAGCGTTATTAAGTCGCCAGTGTGCATTAGGAGATATGGTCCAATGAACATGTCAAAAATCAATAGAAAACAAAGGAATTTTTCAATTTCAATTTGATTTTTGACCAGGAAAACATTGAGAAATTATGACATGTTGCATATCAAATTAAAGCTTGTTTTCTGAGCATTCAGAATCTGGACAAACCTCAAAAAATTAAATTGTCCGACTTAACTCTCATTTCGTGATGACAGGTCTCATATGGGCGGGCAGCTACAACCACAATCATGTTCAAAGCATCCTGGTTGAACCCTCAGGACCAGGTGATTGATACCGTACTATTATAAGAAAATGTATTGAGATTAGACAATGACCCCCCCCCCCCCCCCCCTGTTCTACCGATGTTAAGACCTTTTAATCTACATGTAGTGTCTGGTCAGTTTTGTCGAAGATTAAAATAAAATTAATTTGCAAAAATGTTTAACATTTTCCAAAAAGTTTTTCAATAAAAAAAATCCAACAATTTTTAACATCATTTTTAGCACGATATACATGTACATGTAGATATCGGGGTTATTTTATCCTGCTTATCACTAGCCTCGTATCTGCTCGGGCACTGGTTAATGCATTCGTTTGTGTGTAATTTTAAAATGCTCACTACTTTTTCGTTAGCGTATGGTTATCACTCAAAATTCGCCCGAATATTGTGGACCTTATTTAATCTGAGCTCATGACACCGTTTTTCGAAATTCGATTTTGATATTAGCGTAATGAGACATTTTAGTCATGAAATACGTCACATCGTGAATGAATGTGGTGATATTATACTCGCACGAGGCTACGGTAGCGTTGTATATCAGCCGCCGGGAGTACTTTTAAAAACCTCCCCATGCACGGCTTATTACGTGAAACGACTCCCGGCGGCTGACATACAACGCTTACCGCGCAATACATGATCTCGGAAACACGGTCTCACGTATCTAGCACGTATTTAGCGTAGCTAGCAGAGTTGGTAGCTGAGGCGGACAGCTCTTTTGTTTAGAATATATCAATCTTACACGTACTTTTTCTCAGCTGGTTCCGTGGCCGAGCGGTTAAGGTGTTGGATTAGAAATCTTTTCAGCAGGAAGGAAGCATTTGCGGCCGCGTGAGTTCAAGCCCGTCCAGTGGCGGTTATAGTGAACAATTTTTTTTCTTCTCAACGAATTATTTTTTTCATTTATTTATTTATTTATTTATTTATTTTTTTTTAAATTTTTTTATTTTTTAATGCCCCAGGGGCCCCACAGGGGTCTTTTTTTTGTTAGAAGAGTCGTATGGTGCTTAAACTCGGTGGGCGGGTGTGGCTTGGGCCAACTAAATTTTTGAAAATGTTTGTTTGGGGCCCCGGGCCCCAGGGGGCCCCACAGGGGTCTTATTTGTTAGAAGTGTCGTACGGTGCTCAAACTCGGTGGGCGGGTGTGACTTGGGCCAACTAATTTTTTGAAAATGTTTGTTTGGGACCTCGGGCCCCAGGGGGCCCCACAGAGGTCTTTTTTGTTTAGAAGAGTCGTACGGTGCTCAAACTCGGTGGGCGGGTGTGGCTTGGGCCAACTAAATTTTTGAAAATGTTTGTTTGGGACCTCGGGCCCCAGGGGGCCCCACAGAGGTCTTTTTTGTTTAGAAGAGTCGTACGGTGCTCAAACTCGGTGGGCGGGTGTGGCTTGGGCCAACTAAATTTTTGAAAATGTTTCTTTGGGGCCCCGGGCCCCAGGGGGCCCCACAGGGGTCTTTTTTGTGTCGTACGGTGCTCAAACTCGGTGGGCGGGTGTGGCTTGGGCCAACTAAATTTTTGAAAATGTTTGTTTGGGGCCCCGGGCCCCAGGGGGCCCCACAGGGGTCTTTTTTTGTTAGAAGTGTCGTACGGTGCTCAAACTCGGTGGGCGGGTGTGGCTTGGGCCAACTAAATTTTTGAAAATGTTTGTTTGGGACCCCGGGCCCCAGGGGGCCCCACAGAGGTCTTTTTTGTTTAGAAGAGTCGTACGGTGCTCAAACTCGGTGGGCGGGTGTGGCTTGGGCCAACTAAATTTTTGAAAATGTTTCTTTGGGGCCCCAGGGGGCCCCACAGGGGTCTTTTTTGTTAGAAGTGTCGTACGGTGCTCAAACTCGGTGGGCGGGTGTGGCTTGGGCCAACTAAATTTTTGAAAATGTTTGTTTGGGGCCCCAGGGGGCCCCACAGGGGTCTTTCTTGTTAGAAGTGTCGTACGGTGCTCAAACTCGGTGGGCGGGTGTGGCTTGGGCCAACTAAATTTTTGAAAATGTTTGTTTGGGGCCCCGGGCCCCAGGGGGCCCCACAGGTGTCTTTTTTGTTAGAAGTGTCGTACGGTGCTCACACTTTTTATATGAATAAAATTGATTCACAGTTGTAAATTTTCAAACAATATACAACCATATTAAGTAACCAACTCGACCTGGGCCAGAATCTTTCCCGTCCCTATGAATTCAGAAGTCATAATTGGGTAAATGAACTCCATGTCTCCCACAAACCGGTAAATCCACAAGCCGCTAAACCCACGAACCGCCAAATCCCGGGTGACCGCCTAGTATGATATATTACTCCTGATTTATGCTTTCATAATATATCGTGGTTCGCATCATTGATGCCCTCGTTTGTAAACTCATCAAAATATGAAACTGTAAACGTTGGGCTCATTCACTTCCCGATATAGTATCTCAACAAAGAAACCCTTGTCCCTTGACAACCATTATTTTCAGTTGGGTAATTTCATGAGGAACTCAAATATGCACAGTAAATTTTGATTGGGATAGGTATAAAAATATTATTGACATTTAATCAAAATATGAATATTTGATGGTTTTTTTAACATTGTTAATCATAACATGTTAGCATTACATGTAGGTCCTTTCCATAATTGGATTCCTTGTGAGATTACCGTTCAGAAAATATATACTTTTTATGGGGTAGACCAAGTAGTTATTGCGATATGCTAATTCGAATCTTAGATGTTGTAAAATGTACAAATCTGGAAATGCAACGCGAAGGGTTGCGAACGCAAAACACATGGCCACAGTTATTTTAATCTTATAATATTTTACCACACAGCATAAATTTTGATTTTGCAGATTATGATATTTGCATTTAATTAGCCCCCAAAACCAAGTCTAGACAAAAATAGAAATTTCCCTGCGAGGAGCAACAGATTCCTTTTTTCACAAAGAGAAAGAAAATTTTGTGGCTGTATGTATTTCAAGATATACATGTAAATGAAAATGGGCAGAACAAAATAAAGAAAATAAAGAATTTAGGAGTCATTTTGACTCGCCAAATCTCATAAAATCAATTTTGATACATTTGGTGTCATTTGAAAGCTTAGAAAATGCTCCGAAAGCACACATAATAAACTCAAAATTGACTTCACCTGCAAAGTCCCTCCCCCACCCCATTTGATGTGCTGCATCACAAATATTGAAGTTAAGTTTTGCTGTCATCCAAAGAGTAACTTTACTCACATTTTGGAATAAAACTGTATTTATGCAGTACTTCAGTACAAAATAGAAAACACCATGCAGAAAAATCTCTGTCAAATTTGGTCTTTACCCACCGGCCACCTACATGCGCATATGGAGGAAAGTGTCTTGAAGGAAAATATCACTTTGAATAATCTAACTAACTCTTTTTGTTTTTTCTCTTTTTTCTTCATCCCACAGAATGGCGCTCATTCAAGGGAAAGCATAGACAACTAGCAAAGTTAACCAATTATGATGTTATTGAACCAAAATTACTTGATGGTAATCAACATAAAGAAGCCATCACTCTGACACAGGTAAGATACTCTTCCCAATATGTTCATCTTGCGAGTGTCATTTACCGTACGTACGGTGCGTACCATACACTAGTTGATAACAAGCTCTGTTGAAATGTAGCTGTTGATGCAGTTACTGATTCTGTTTCTGTAAATCTGTTTAAAAATTAACCAGCATCACCCAAACCTCTTGAGGTTTTTGGTGTGGAGCCCAAAAACCAATCTTTGCCCTGTATGCAGTGGAAATCGACTTTCCTGTTTGTGAGCTGATTATGGTTTGGCCATTCACTTGTTAATGACTTCATTGTGGCATCAAATAAGGACAGTTGGTACTAATATTTTGGTATCAATTGAAAGAGAAAACTCATAGTTATTCATATGCCTGTACCAAACGCCGGCTATTCCTTTTACCATTATACAAAACAGATTTTTCAGAAACCTTTCCCAGCCTTTCAAAGCCTATCTCAAGAATTAGTGAACCAATACTAGGAATGTTTGTAATAATAATGGCATTTATAATGCGCCGTCAATCTAGGTAAAACTATTCCGAGGCGCAAACATATAAAACAAAAATTTAAATCGTCTTCACAAGTAAAATAAATTGTACTTTTATTTTAATTAAAATTCTTCATTTTGATTCCAAATATGTTAATGATATTTAGTTATTTTGACATTTTTTGAAATATTTTGTGACAATTTGGAATGTCACGATGTAAAAAAACAAAATCATAGCCAAAAAAGGGCGATCAGAACATACACCTTAAAAGAGCTCAGAGCCCTTGTCATGTTTCCTTGTCGCTGTGGCGCAGTAAGAATTACTATCTGGATGTCAATATTCAGTAAATGCTTAACTGTCTGTACAGAAAAGGAAGTTGACATCCATCCATCCAGGTGCATCCATCTACTACGTAACGGAAACAGAATCTTTTTGCAATATCCAGGTGTTTTTATACGTTACAGTACACACCTGTCAACAATTCCTGTTGATCACGGATGCAAAGTGTATATTTTCAGAGATCGACTCTGACCCGAATAAGGTACACAAATTGGTCAAAATTATTGACAAAGCAAAACCAACATGTAGTTGACTCACTTTTACGAAACATTTCACTTGACTTCAACTTGAATCTAGTACTTTTCTACTGATTTTAAAATAAGTTGAATCTTAAAAAAAAGATTGACTTTTATTGTGTCTATACTTGGTAAGAAGTGACAACATGATTTGACCAGTAATATCAGAACATTGATTAAGTAGTTTCAGTATTACTTGGTATGGATGGAACATAATTAGGGTGCACCATTAGAATCTTAGGGGTAAGTTCTTTGAAAAACTTTGCATGGCCAAAACTTCCATACCCCCTGAAAATCTCATGGTTTCCCCCCTTATTGACACGATTTATGCCACCAGTGACTTGACTTGACCATTGAAATAACTTGACTTGACTCAAGTAAAAATTTTGACTCAAGTAAAATTGAGAAAAACTTGACTTTATTGGAGTCACAAAATGTAACTACATGTAGACGTCCTAAGTACCCCTGACTATTGTTTAATCAGTTCCAAATTGGGGAGAAATATTCGGTTTGTATCTCTCTGCGGGCAAAAGTAATCACATGCCCGCAATTTTGGCCACGCGCATGCGGTATTGGTCGCGTGCACGCATCACGCATACGATACACGGTGCGCTAGTTGACTTCATGCTTGCCTACATCCTTCAGTATTCATTCGCTGCTGTAAGGCAGCTTCGCCAATTTGGAACTGATCAAACTATATAGTGACTTGAGTGACAAATTACAACGCACTCACTCAATTTCCCCATTTAAGGGCAACACAACATACAACCTCACTCAATTTTCCCATTTAAGGGCAACACAACACATACACCCTCACTCAATTTTCCCATTTAAGGGCAACACAACAAATACACACTCACTCAATTTTCCCATTTAAGGGCAACACAACAAATACACCCTCACTCAATTTTCCCATTTAAGGGCAACACAACACATACACCCTCACTCAATTTTCCCATTTAAGGACAACACAACACATACACCCTCACTCAATTTTCCCATTTAAGGGCAACACAACAAATACACACTCACTCAATTTTCCCATTTAAGGGCAACACAACACATACACCCTCACTCAATTTTCCCATTTAAGGGCAACACAACAAATACACCCTCACTCAATTTTCCCATTTAAGGACAACACAACACATACACCCTCACTCAATTTTCCCATTTAAGGGCAACACAACAAATACACCCTCACTCAATTTTCCCATTTAAGGGCAACACAACAAATACACACTCACTCAATTTTCCCATTTAAGGACAACACAACACATTTTGTTGGTTAACACATTTTTGATAAATGACTCATCATAGATGATAGTACATGTACGTTATATATAGATCAAGAAACGATGACGGAATAGTAGCGACGTCAATACGCCTTCAGAAGCAACCCTTAGGCCAACGTGACGCCTGATAATGTATGATATAGCGACTCCAATAAATGCCAACAGTATGTCAGATAAAAGTATAGCACAGTTAAGATATGACTTATGAACAAATATTGCAATGGCCTGTATATTTGTAACAGGGCTGTGATACCATAGCCTATACATATATTGTAGCTACACTATTGTAGTAACAATGATTGAGGCCTACTAGGCCTGTAAACCGAAATGCCCTTGTTCGCAGGGATTCTGCAGATGTGGGCCCTGTTCACTTTATATATTTAGTAAACATTTATAAGCAAAGAATATTCAAAATGTAGGCAATCACAAGGTCCACTATCCACTTGTGTCTACACCTGACAAACTATGGGAGAAAATGCTGTCTGTCTTTATGTAGGAAAATTACTAACTTGCAATGAAAGGTTCTGCGTAAGCTGTAAATTTGAATTATAACCGATAGCCTTTTTGTCTGTTAAAAAATAAACCAGTTTACAAAAAATAGCTCTGCTTAAAGGGGCATTAAGAGATGTGGTGGAGGCAGCGCCCTCAATTACAAAAACATATGATAAAAACTGGGATTTGTATATTTTTTCAATTGTATACATGTATGAACTTACACCTATAAGGTATAAGAAAAATCAGCCCTCTTTGTGCAACAAAACGTCGATTCAAAAATGCTGATCTCCGCTAGATCAGCATATTACGTCAGACAGTATCTCCCTGCAGCATGTGTGATACATATGGTGAACCATATTTGCATAGAGGGCATTTTTCAATAAATAGCGATGGTATTGTTTTATTCAAGTTTGCTGTTTTTTTGTTAGTTGAAACAACAATAATGGCAATTTTTAATGTTCATCTTGAATTCTGAAGTAAATAAAAAATAAATAAAAAATGTTAACACCACATAATCTATTATGAAAATTACCAAATTTTGGAATATAAAAAAATAAATTGCTGTACAACCCTAACTCTAGATCACCACACGGCAACAAGATTTCTTTTCCGACCCCCAAAATTCACCAGAAAGGTCACCCGAACCCCAGGATTTGAACCACGGACCTCCAGCACCAGGGCCCAAATCCTAGCCACTGCACCACGTCTGCCAGTCGACACTCAGCGAGTACATTGTATATTCCACTCGTTATATAGCCTGGGTCCGTTTTGTAGCCCAAAAACCTGCACGCCGGGTTATAAAAACATTTTTTCAACACAGTTGCTGTGTGTTGTAGTAGAGTTTAGGGTTAATGTCCCTTTAACAAGACCTGGTTGTTGGTATTTGTATAGGTTGGTTGATGGTAATATAATGTGCAACTAAACATCTGTACACAAAATATACCGTACATGAAATTCTGTATCAATTCATTATGCATTACATCACTAGGATAAGGAAAAAACCATTGTTCTTGAATTTTTTTGAAAATTCACCAAAATGTGTGTGAATATTTTGAAGAAAAAAATGTCTGATCAATCAACCGACTGACCTGAGAGGTCCAAAAATCCTTTGGACGATTCGTTGGGTTTGTGTTGATATTCACAAACCAGTAATAAAGGTTACTCAATACTATTCACCTTAAATATGTTGGAGTGTTGTATGGAACCCTTGTTATTGTACTGTATGTGGAATGCACAGTGGGAATGAGGATGGTACGTGATGTATATTATTGAAAATCAGATAAAGACGAGCTGCTACTGATAAAGACGTGCTGCTAGTGCTACTGAAAATTTGTTTTGACTTGCAAAGTTTGAGTCCTGCTGACAGTGCTTATAATGGTCTATTGTGGAACGTCCATTTTTAGATTTCAAACTAGTGGATGCTGCTATACTCTGTTTGGCCATCTGGAGACAGTGACGTAACTGAACAGGCGCAGCTTTTACGCACGTGTGTGTATCTTCCGCCTTTCAACGCTCGTGTTTGTACGCCAGCGCCACGAGTATGCGCGCGCGTTATGTGATGCAATTAGTAGAATACGCGGTTACGTCACTGTCTCGAGATGGCCAAATAGAGTATAGTGCTACTGAACATTTGTTTTGACTTGCAACTGTGTGTTCAGTACTGCTGACAGTGCTTATAATGGTCTATTGTGGAAGGTCCATTTTTAGATCTTTCAAACTAGTGAATAATTAATTAGTGAATACCTGCCGATCTAATAGTGTTTGTGATTGGTTAATGACACTACCTGCCGATCTAATAGTGTTTGTGATTGGTTAATGACACTACCTGCCGATCTAATAGTGTTTGTGATTGGTTAATGACACTACCTGCCGATCTAATAGTGTTTGTGATTGGTTAATGACACTACCTGCCGATCTAATAGTGTTTGTGATTGGTTAATGACACTACCTGCCGATCTAATAGTGTTTGTGATTGGTTAATGACACTACCTGCCGATCTAATAGTGTTTGTGATTGGTTAATGACACTACCTGCCGATCTAATAGTGTTTGTGATTGGTTAATGACACTACCTGCCGATCTAATAGTGTTTGTGATTGGTTAATGACACTACCTGCCGATCTAATAGTGTTTGTGATTGGTTAATGACACTACCTGTCGATCTAATAGTGTTTGTGATTGGTTAATGACACTACCTGCCGATCTAATAGTGTTTGTGATTGGTTAATGACACTACCTGCCGATCTAATAGTGTTTGTGATTGGTTAATGACACTACCTGCCGATCTAATAGTGTTTGTGATTGGTTAATGACACTACCTGCCGATCTAATAGTGTTTGTGATTGGTTAATGACACTACCTGTCGATCTAATAGTGTTTGTGATTGGTTAATGACACTACCTGCCGATCTAATAGTGTTTGTGATTGGTTAATGACACTACCTGCCGATCTAATAGTGTTTGTGATTGGTTAATGACACTACCTGCCGATCTAATAGTGTTTGTGATTGGTTAATGACACTACCTGCCGATCTAATAGTGTTTGTGATTGGTTAATGACACTACCTGCCGATCTAATAGTGTTTGTGATTGGTTAATGACACTACCTGCCGATCTAATAGTGTTTGTGATTGGTTAATGACACTACCTGTCGATCTAATAGTGTTTGTGATTGGTTAATGACACTACCTGCCGATCTAATAGTGTTTGTGATTGGTTAATGACACTACCTGCCGATCTAATAGTGTTTGTGATTGGTTAATGACACTACCTGCCGATCTAATAGTGTTTGTGATTGGTTAATGACACTACCTGTCGATCTAATAGTGTTTGTGATTGGTTAATGACACTACCTGCCGATCTAATAGTGTTTGTGATTGGTTAATGACACTACCTGCCGATCTAATAGTGTTTGTGATTGGTTAATGACACTACCTGCCGATCTAATAGTGTTTGTGATTGGTTAATGACACTACCTGCCGATCTAATAGTGTTTGTGATTGGTTAATGACACTACCTGCCGATCTAATAGTGTTTGTGATTGGTTAATTACATCATTTAATGTGATGATTAGACTCGATTTGATCAAACATCTCAGTTGCAAAGTCTTCACTTACTCGACTCAAAACTCAACTGCTTGTTTACTCGGCTGAACCATATTTCCCCAAGCAACCCATTCTCACATTTGTTCATAAGACTACATACCATCTTTTGAACAATATGATTATAATTACAGCTTTGAGGCCTATACTTTTGATATTAATATTGATGTTTGATGTCTGCTTTACTATGAAGTGAAAAGCACATTTCTTCCTTGTTATGGGTGCAATTAAAGGTAGATGTTCCGATTTTCAACTTGAAGTTTTCTATTCTACATAAAAGGTCATCCTTAAAAAAGTCGTGTTCCAAAGTTTGAGTTGCATAGCTCTAATGGTTCTTATTTTAGACGCACAAGATGCTGTGAACTGTACCCATTGAGTAGTACACAAACTATATCGGTGGTTACCACCATTCGCGGTAATTCGACGTTATTTCATCGATTTCTCCGTAATTATACCGATTTAGGCCGTCAAATTTCAGTATGATGATGAGAAAAATACGAGCTTTCATATGATATGAAAATCTCCGTATGTTTGAAATAATTCTGTGTTACGAAAATGTGATCGGGTCATCTACCTTTAATGTGAAGTGAACCGTTATACAATTCAGGTAACACTCACACCCTGAAAACAAATAGTATGCAGTGCAGTCATGAAAGACTACATAGCTTTACTGGAAACAAGTGATTCAATTTTTTTCTCACTCAGAGATATTTTAAAAATAAAATGCTAAAATTACTGTCAGCATTAATTAATCTTTCAGGTTTATTTGTTGTTTTTCCCACTACTAGATACCGTATGACATAGCAATTGCATGATTTGCTAAATTTGAAGAAAAAGTCCAGTCACAAAATTTAATGAAAATAAACCCTTGCAAAAAATCCACACTGGTAGTCCAAACCCTACATACTGTAAAACCACTTAATTTCACGAATTTTGCGAGGGATGTCGATTAGCGAAATTAAATATCCGCAAAATTGTCATCCGCAAAATTGTCAATAGTAACAGGAAAATTTGTTGATTCGCAAAATTAAATGCTCGCTAAAATAGCAGTCATTTTCAATTAGCGAAATAAGGTATCCACGAAATTATAGTACCTAAATCAATCTAATCCTAAATTTAATCTTTACAAAACAAATTAAAGACATTTAAACTTATCGTTTAACCCCCTGAGAACTACCGGCCGATTGGTTAAAAAGATGGATACAACATTATTGCACCAATCAGAGACATTGTTAGAATAATTGTATCCCAGTTAAAGATGGTAGTGAAACATTTTACAAGCTGCATTTGAATTGGCTATTCATGTGAGTACCTCTTGTAATAAACCAATCAGAACCACTGTAAGATAGACAGGTAGACCCCAGGGGGTTAAATCTCATTTGGCTACTTCTCCAGTCAAAACATTCCTTGGCTGCCAACTTGGGGAATATGTGATGCGATCTGTGAAAAACCGCCACATGTCGGGATTTTTCATATTGGAGATATTTATATTATATAAGAAAGCTGAATCTGTGCTGATTACAGAACTGTTTTGATCATTTTTCTGCGATCACTACAACAAAAGTTATGAGTGAATAATGATTGTGATATCATAAAAAGCTACAAAACAAGAAATCATGAAAACAGGCCATAAAAGATACATAGGTTAATAGAATAGCATTATAAGGCTAATTAGAAAAGTAACGTAAGTAAGTTTTTGAAGGTGAAATTTCATAAAAGGTGATGACACAAAGTATTAGAAATAAACTTTCTAAACAAAATCTAAAATTTTTTATTTTTTATTTTTTATTTTAATTAAATTTTTTATTTTTATTTTACCCATAATCCCTATTTCACATTTTGCGACATCCGACGGGTTTTCACAGATCGCATCACATATAATAAAGTTGATCATCAATATCATATTTTGAAGTTGAATTTGACAGCAAGGATTAGGGGACATTAATTAATTATCTTAGTGTTGTTGTGTGATTAATTATGATTTGTTGATAATCTCAGAAAATTTTACAGCTGATGTTTTGGCATGGATGGATGTTTTAGTAAAAATAGAATTGCATCAAAGATGGTCTAAGATTGAATATTAATTAGATCCCTACTTCCATGAAGTTTTAAATAACAGATTAATATAAAGGTCAATAACAAACTTATAACCACCTTCCCGGCCTTCCCCTTTTGTGAGTTTAAATCGTAGTCCATACCGAAATATAAAAGAGACTATGTACATTTTCACTCATAAGACAGGGCTTACCCGAATTTAATTCAAAACAGATGGAGATGTGTCAATCACTCCAATTTAGTGACATTACATGTCACTTTTAAAATAGTGAAAAATAAGTGAAATTCACAATAGACACACTCCCACTTCCCTTTCTATTTCACTATTTTTGAGTGACTGAGTGAGTGAGCCTTTAAAGGCATTTTGTTTCAGTCCCTTTCACTCCTTTACTTTATACATAGTGAGATCCAACCATTCACCAATAATTCTCAAAATGTTGATTTCCTGCAATTCAACAATGCGATGTCTCCACTCGCCATGATAGTGAAACCTTTGAAGCATCCAATCAAATGGTATGGAAAAGTTGAGAGAGCAAATTGGCTGAAAGATTTTCAATTTCAATTTGTAAACCATCTGCGTCTGCAACTATAATCTAAGAATAGCAATTCTAAATCTACATTTAAGCCCATCATATCCTATAA
This sequence comes from Ophiura sarsii, assembly GCA_035610835.1. Classification (NCBI taxonomy): domain Eukaryota; kingdom Metazoa; phylum Echinodermata; class Ophiuroidea; order Amphilepidida; family Ophiuridae; genus Ophiura; species Ophiura sarsii. The sequence continues at coordinate 31,940,463 of CM069448.1, forward strand.
TGTACCCCTGGATGAAGAAACGTGTTGTCTGAAATGGTAAAAGACACAGGAGAATGATTGTCAGTTTTGATTTTCCCATCAATAGATACACATTTTCCTGTGTACATTGTACACGGTTTCCATCAAAAGCTTTCAGTGCACAGTTTTAGAAATCCCACATTCAAACTTCTGAAAGCCAGGCATAACTATCTAGACTATCTACAAATCGCACCATGCATACTACTGTAAAAGTGGAAATGTTCGCGCTACATTTTTTTTCGCCCTTTTTCGCTCAAATCAGCAAGCTCGAAAATTAAAACGCGCGAATATATTCATTTTGTATGTAGGTCTATGTATGGAAGCTCAAAATCGCGAAAATAAAAACAAGCAAAATGTTTCAAAATGTGCAATGCGCGAACATTTACACTCGCGAACATTTACACTTTTACAGTATTTTATTCCGTTAAACAGGATTCTGTATGGCAAGAGATAGGTGCAAGAGAGCGGTGCATATATTCCATGGCTGAACTCAGAATGGCAGATATAGAAAGGTTTTAACCCTAACCCTACTACACCACATGGCAACAACACAGCCATCACCACTTGGCTTGCGCGCACACAAGTACTATCTCATGTAGCGCTAAACCCTGGGTATATGGTCTCCCTGTGGTTGGGTGATGATGTAGCTCGCTTGTCACGCCGGCGGCCCGGGTTCAATTCCGGGGGGCGGTGGACAATGCTGTTCTTTGTTCTATCTGCACTGACACGTTTCTAGGGTTAGGGTTAATACATGTACACCTGCCTTTTTGCATTTCCATAATGCACAAGATTACAAAAAGGTTTTATTGTATTGAGTGTGGAAGACAATATCTTCCTCTTCTCTGTACAAAGTGTCCATTATTTCAAGTCAAATGAAAGACTTGATTTATTCCAGATCTAAACCTTCCTGCTTTATATTAGAAAGTACATGCACGGTATTAAACTTGATCATGACCAGATCATGACCAGATACATAGCAGGCTGTTGGTGATTGATAGGATAAACCACATACTGTAAAAGCACACTGTAATTGTTCACACTTTGCAGATTTTCAACTGTTTTGGCTGTTTTTAAATTCACGATTTGTAGTTTCATCACATAGAGTATAGAACTACATGTATATTAAGCAAAAGAAATATATTTGTGTTTTATTATGTTCACAGTAGCTGGTTTAAGCGCAAAAAGCATGAAGATAAATGTTGCACTAGAAAATTTCCACATTTACAGTAGGTCATGTGAGTGGGAGTTCATGGTTAATTAGGTATTACTTTATAAGCTTAGGTGTTTGCGTTTCGTTTAATTTAAATTTTCACGGATTTGGTGGATCAATCTAACCACCAGCAAAATTAACAACTTCCATGAATCAAAAATGTCAAAATAAACATTAAGCTATTAAAACACTGTTATTTTGGTATTCAAATACCTGCGAAATACTCCATGCATACTTGAAACTGCAAAAATATCTGTCTGCGAAATGATTGATTTACATTCTAAACAAGACATTTCTATTTCACTATCAGTGAAAGAAAGAATGTTTTACATATTTTACCAGGAAGTTCATGACCTATATTTATCCAGTAAGTCCATTGGTGAAGGTGAGTCATCCGATTGGTGTGGGGTCACTGACCGTAATTAGGGGGGGAGGGGGGGGGGGGGGGGGGGGGAGGGCGCACTGGGCCTGATTGGAGAGGCATGTGGGCCATGTTGGCAATATTTTGACGTGATTTACTAAATGTTTAGATCGATTTGGGGCACATGCCCAGGGTTGTAGCTACGCCAGGCGGCGCCGGGTGGAAAAAAACAAAAAACTATTTGTGGATAAAATCATTAAACTGCCTCATAAAACAAGAAATGATGTGGCAGGAACCCTCAAAGTGCATTAAAAAAGCCTAAAAAACATCCCGGCCCCTGAGCCGCGAGAGTTATGTAACCAAATAGCAAAATATTGAGCCCGTCCGATCGCTTCGCTCCCTCCGTTCGCCATTTTGCCACCTGGCACAAAAGTTGGCCTAGCTACAACCCTGCACATGCCCCTATGACGCTACGCGATGGGATAAGTCTTCCGATTACGAGCACGAAAGGAACATTTCTAAGGGTGATTTTGGAAAAAACAGTACCCATTTTTTAAGGATTCTGCTTCAGTATACATGTAGACCCAATTTTCGCAAATTATCGGGAAAATATACCAAATTTTCGCGCAAATAGCAAAAAATGTTCGCGAAAAATAGAACCATTTGTAAAAAGTGACTCAATTATTAGGGCTTTTCCAGCACAAATCATACCACATGTTTAGGGATTTTTTGCAAAAAAACCTGAGCTATTAGGGCCTACTATAGAGCAGCACATCCCTGTATACTGTAATATAAGCGAGTACCCCCCTCCCCCCTCCGCCCCTTCTACAGCATGGAAAGTGTTAACTTACAAACCACAGGCTACTAAATAAAACAGAGTCTATTTGGCATTGGATACGATTAAGAAAACCCTATCATTGAATTCCCCTGGTCAATTCCTCATTGTGTTATTGTATGGATTGTTTTTAAAGACATGCAAGTGGTAGGGTATACAAAGTAGTTCCTGCTAATGTCAGCTTGTCAGCAACAGTGATACCTGGACGACTATGGCTTTAGATTCCACTATAAGGCCTAGTTAAAAAATTAACATGTTTCCCGTCCCTGCCCACCTCCGTTTTAGCCGCCGCCTCCTTTTTTTTACTATTTTTTTACTATTTACTATTTCAAAAAAGAAAGATTTTGTTTTTGTTGTTGTTTAATTTTCAATTTTCAATTTTCAGAGCTATAATTGGTCACCTAAACAGTATTAAAAGTACCCGCAAAATTATAGTGTTAACAGTATCTGATCATGGATGTACCTGACCCCTTGAGTGACCCATATCATGCCCAAGTATATAATATTATCTTGGTGTGTTGAAATAATTTAGAAATACTTTCATAAATTCGAAAGACATTTTCATTTTAAACAACGATCAAGACACACACAGTTTTTAATTATTTTCAACATTTCAAAAATACCTTAATTCAGTAAAAAATCATTAAATGGGGGAATATAAGTGTTGACTGTAACATACTTAAACACTAGAAAGATTTGTCAATGTTTGTATAATATTTATTTCATATTTATTTCATAATTGTTGAATAGCATTCAAAACCTATTTGTCATTTTATCCATTCATTCATAAATGAAACATCTTTCTTTACCAGATCACAGGCAGGCATACAAACAACAATTATAATTTTGTTGACCCAAATTGAAGAGAAAAAATGTGTATATCATTTTACAGGCAACATGTCTATTCCACAAATAATTTACAAAATGTGCTGAATTTAGATGTGGTTTTTTTCTCTGGAAAGTATAGTGGAAAATCGCTGTTTAGGAGTGTCCCTGACACAGTCAGTTGGTCACTTTCGACTTGTCGGCCATCTTGGAAAAAAATAGCTAAAAAAAGGAAAATAGTGAAAAGTAAGACCCTCCCTCCTCCTTTTTCAAAAAATTCTGGACGAGAAACATGGTTTTTTTTTACTATGCCTAAACAGAGTGTCTGTAGTGCTCAAACTATCACCTAGGGCATACACGTAAAAGTTGTACCATGAGTGCTGGGTGGGGTGAGGGCACAGGCACAAATGGAACATTTTACTTGTATGCTACATGTACATGGCCCATTGTGTCAAACTTGAATAATGAGGGCTCACCTAGTTGTTATGATTTTAATACCAACAGACTGGTATGCTCCATAAAACAGACTGGTATTAACTTACAAACCATAATAAATACACACTTAACTGGAAAAGTGTCATATTTAACCCTTGTTTCAGTTGGTGCATAGTTGAGCCCTGACAAGGCGTCATTTTAAACTACCTATTTTTAAGTGTGTAAAGGATAGTTGGCCAGACATATCTGTCATCACTGCTTCTGTCCTTGTCTGGTGGTTGTTATTGTATGGATTGGATTGTTTTTGAAGACATGCAGCAGTGGTATGGTATGGTTAATCAATGGGTTAATAAAGGAGTTTCTAGTTGTCTACACAGCAGCACTGGTACATGAATCGTGTATAAGTGAACATGGCCAATATTTCCACTGTAAACAAAGTGTCTCTAGAGCTGAAATCATAACCTTGAGCGTACAAGGATAGAGTAATACATGGAATTTGATGCAGCTATAGTCAGAGTGTCTGTGGTTCTCAGACCATGAGCTAGAGTACATGTAAATATTTATCCTTAAGAAATGACATGTATACATGTAGGCATTACATGTATGACCATTACTACTACATGTAAGGCAGGCCACTGTACACTTGCAATATGGCGAACAACAGGTTTAGTTTTATGAGCAGGGAAGCCCTGGATGCTAAGATACAACAGCGTATTCCAATGAATACAACAAAAAACACAAACTACTCGATCAGAACATGGGACACATGGGCAACAGCACGCAATGAAGCTGTAACCAGTGGACAATTGGCAGGGACATTTGTTCCTCTCGCTGACAGGCTCCATGAAGTAAGCGAGGCGGTGTTGGATGAGTCAATTGCTTTTTTCGTCCAGGAGATTATCAAGGCTGACGGTGATCCGTACGTTCCTGATACAATTCGTGGATTTGTTGCCGGACTTCAACGCTATATGAGAGAGGAGTTACAAATGACCCATGTTAATGTGTTCCAGAGGAGTGTCACATTTCAGCAGACACGAAGAGCACTGGATGCACGTTGCAGAGAACTAAACAAAAGTGGCATCGGCGTTGTGAAGAAGCAAGCACAGCCAATTTCTATGGATCAGGAATGCAAACTGTGGGAAAGTGGAGAACTTGGGTTTGAAACCAGTATCCAATTGCAACAGACAGCATACTTTTATGTATCTAAATGTTTTGGGCTTCGTTCTGCAAACGAACATCGGAGCTTAATGCGAGAGCAGTTATTTTTCGGGGAAAACTTGGATGGTAAATTTGTCGAATTTCAGGGCAGAGCAGCCAGAAAGTCTCAGGGCGGTCACAATCGCCAATACCATGATCCCGCCAACAGGATCTGTGCATACAGTATCATCCATGAATATTGCCAGCACATTCCAGAAAATGGTGCCTTTTATCTTCAACCATTAACTGATAATAACATTCGCTATGGAAAACAACCTGTTGGGACGAACACGTTAGCCAAATGTGTCTCGAAAATGATGGAAAAAATTGGGGAACATGGGTACTACACAGGTTACTCTATCAAAGTGTGGTCATGTGGAACCATGGAGCAGGGTAACGAACTATTAATTCAGCATCGCACTGGACGTAGTAAACTGGACCTGAGTAGAAAACGGGACCCTCCTTATTTAGCTCTTGCTCAAGTTCCGTGTCCTCTCAAAGCTAAGAGCAATCCTGTGGTTGAAACACCATTTGATCGTCAACTTACAAACTCCAGTGAATACAACATGGAACCAAGCCAGCCACAACTGCCACCTAAGAAAAGGCTCAGATTAAGTACTAGTGTCCCCACACTTGCAGAACAGAATGAAATAGGTGATAATGTCCCTGAACTGGAAGAACAGAATGAAATTCCCGCTATTATGGCACTTGCTGAAGAGTTGGGTAACTATGATGGAAAGGACCCTGGTACACCACCTCAACACAGAAACGCCACACAAATGTTTGCATCCAAATCGCAACCACCACCAATGGAAACATCGCAATCGCCTACTCCGACACCATCTTTGACCAAAACTATTGCTTCTCAAATGCAAATCAAGCCAGAGCAACCAGCACAAGTAACCATGGTTACAAGTCAAGCCAACCCAGATATAAGACTGCGATTTCATTCACGGAAGAAATTGCATGAATTTAGATCCAACCCAGAGCCTCTCCCACCAAATAATCAAGCATACAACATTCGTTTCGATGTGCAGCCAGCACCACCAAACAGTGATTCTAAACTAACATCAAAATTGAGCTGTACCCAGAAAACATCAGAAAGTGTTGTGCCCAAAACTCTTCCAATGAAGTATGTATCATCATCAGACAAGAACACATACAACCCAGACTGTGTCACTCAAGACGATTGGCGGCAACCAATTATGTCTGTACAACTCTCAGACTTGATACCAGATGACTGCGACATCTCGAGAATTGGTTTACTTATTGAACAAACAGTTGGAGGTGCATATCGCATCGACTTTCAAGTGGATGTGGAGAAATAAGATGGCTAAAATAATTACCATCGCCTGACGCCACTCTTCGTACTCTCCGCCAATAATCCAAATGCTTAGATGCTTTTACATGTATTTTATAAACCAGTGATAACTTTCACAATAACTGTTGCGCCTATAGTGGATGTGGAGAAATAAGATGGCTAAAATAATTACCATCGCCACTCTTCGTACTCTCCACCAATAATCCAAATGCTTAGATGCTTTTACATGTATTTTATAAACCAGTGATAACTTTCACAATAACTGTTGCGCCGAAATTGTGTGACAATTGTAAAGTTGAACAAGAAAGTGCCATTGTTTCTCTCAAATGGAAAACCTGTGATATGAACACAAGAACAATGCTTATTGGCTTATTGGATAATCTATGTTTCATTTTGTAAGTTGTACATCTTATTGCATATTTTGGATGAACAGAAGTTGCAACATTATTTTAACCAATGTATGATATTTTTTCTACATTTGTATTTAATTTGCAATGGGTTCTTGCATGGGGTTACCTACTAGAAACTCTGCATAAACAAAGCTCAAATCTAATACTGTAAACGTGGACATTTTCACGCTACAATAATTTTCGTGCTTCAAGCAGCTACCGCGAAAATAAAAACACACACAAATATTTATTTTGTGTATACATGTAAGTCTATGAAATTAACTTTCAAATTGCGAATTTAAAAACAAGCGAAATGGATGAAAATCGACCAAGTGCGTAAATTTAATCGCGAGAATATTACCACTTTTACAGTAACACAATCTTGCTTTTGCAATAGCTGCTATTTGTCACATAATTTGCATATACATGTAGCCCAAATTGGCCCCAATCTAACGCAATTATCTTGCTTTCTATGTGTAAAAATAACATTAATTGGTGTTACTATTGAATATGTTATGACTCATTCTGTATTAATGGTCTGCATAGCCTAATATCAGCCTGTTTTTAGATGGGATAATACCAGCCTGTTGGTATAATCATAACATCTTACTGTTACTGAATATGTTTTGGCTCTCCTGTATTTTATTATAGTCTGTATGTAGTAATGTTACCAGGGGTTAAAATACTTTTTTGGCTATGAGGGCTATTTTGAGCAAGTTCTGCCAAAAATCGCCCCTTTAGTACATTTTACCATAGGCCAACATTTTCTCATGGGCTATTTTGTGAAAACTGGGGCCTAATCACCCTTCACCCCACCCCTGTGTATTTTGAGCCCTGAATGTTACATTGTGTAAGATATTAAACTTTCATCTTTGTTCACAAATATCTTCCAAGTTATGACCCAAGCCCTGTTATTAATACTAAAATCATCTTTAATTTCTTTTAAACTTGACCCACCCCCAAAAAGTCTGATGAGCACCCACCGGGAATCCAACAAATGATCACCATCTGCCATTTAATCTACATAAAAAGTAGGTCACACGTCATCAAAAGTGCTTTTCATGCTTTGAAGAAAAACAAAATATCAAGATTGGTTGCTGAGCAACACAAAGTGGAAAACAGTAAACCATCATCATCATCAGACATAGGTTTTATGCATGGATAGGTTTGTCAAATCAGGTGTGTACAGCTTGACCGTGACGCTGCTTGTCATGGGATAAAAATGGTGGCATATATCTCCAAAACACACTGTCTTAAATGAATACTGTATTTACATTTTATTCTTGTGTATCTAGTGCATATTTCACCTCATTTTATTGTTGATGCTCATGATACTTTCATGTGTATGTAGTAGTAGTAAGTAGTGTATGCTATTGTTTTTAAATCATAGTTTTTAAGACTGTATATTTTTGGTCAATTTGCTTGTGCTTTTATCATTTTGTAAAGCGCTATGGTCAATCCACGCAGAGAGATCAAGCAACATGGGAGGGAATTCCAAAAGAGACAAAGCTGATTTGGTACATTAGTGAAATGTTCAGATGATACACCGAAGTGAACATTTATGCCCAGAATATGATTTTAAGCTTAAAGGCATATTATGTGATCTTTTCCAGGGGCGCCCTCTATTCATGATTTTTTTTAAAAGGTAGATTTTCTTGCAGATTTACATTTCTGATCATAAATCCCTAACAATTCCTAATTACTTCAAAATCATGGTTTTAGAGTGAATTTTATTAAAGTGAAAAATAAGTTGTCGTGCAGACCTGACAGTTTATTTTCACTCTTTATACCATGATTTTAAAGTAATTATGAATCGTATCGCTTTGTAACTCAGAATATATTTATGATTTAAATCATGAAAAGAGGGAGCCCCATGGAAAAGATCACTTAATATGCCTTTAAAACACTTTCCAGGCAGCTATTAATTGTATCATTATACAAAACATAAATTTCAGAAACCTTTTACAACTTTCAAAGTCTTATCTCATGATTTACTGAACCAAAAGTTTGTACTTATTTATGCATTTCTCATGGTAATTTTAAATATGGGTATGAAATTCAATAATTTTGACATATTTGAATCATTTTGTGACATTTTGGAACTTTCGTCTGCACTGCCATGTGGAAAGTGTCAATCTTCATTCTACAGCTTTTATATAATAAGCACAGCTTTATTCCATAATGCAGTCAATAGTTAGGTCACCCAAGCCTTATATGAAAGCTATGAAGATTGTTAAACGGGGTCAGTAGTCACAAACATGCACAAACACAATAGTCGAACGACCTTGCTATTGTCAAAACTCCCTACACAGAGGACTGCAGTGCAAATCTGTACGATGTTCGCCATGTAATGTCTATGGCGCCTAATGGCGGATTTCATTCCGTGGTATGAAGCTATGAAGTTTCCGTGGTCTTCGCTATCTCCAAGTAGATAGAGCAATACGTACACGGAACTTTTTGTAGACGAGGGTTCATTTCATGATTTGGTGAGGTTTAGAATGAGTTAGGATTCCTGTAATTTCGAAGACCACAGATTTTCAAAACATGAATTTTCCAACATTTTACGACATCAATTTGGTCACAAAACGTGTTTAATACTATACATTTTACCGATCTGCAGATGTTATTGACCCTCCTCTCAAATTCTACCTGATTTTTAGCACGTTTCTCAGTTTTTGAGATGCCCAAATAGACCATTTTCCGAAGCTATATCTAGCAAATATTGCAGTCACTGATACTCCATTGTTTTCTTGCGTATAACAAAATATGACATGCAGCGTGACCTCCCTACTGACTGAATGCAAAGTGGCATCAATGGTTATACATGTGATTTTAATGCCACAAAATGATCTCAGAGACTATACATGTAGTTAGTTTTGATAGTGAACTATAGGGTGAATCAAAAAAGAAAGAGGTTGGTCATGGATCAGTGGTGTAAGCCAGGGGGTGGGGGGGGGGGGGGAAGAATGGGGTGACCCTGACCGCTACCAATAGGATGACATACATTGTAAATGGCTACATGTTTACCTGATGTTCTGGCTCGTTAATTATTGATATTAAAACAGCTTTTATTTCAATTGAACGCTATTGAAACTATCTGGCTTCCTTTAAGATCACGATGTCCTTCACCCTGCTCCAGTATTCATACCAGTCTTCCTGTGCAGACCTACATGTATGCAGAGGATGTTTATAAAGGCTGTACATGTATATTATGCCATAAGGCCTGTTCAGATGGCCACTAAGCTTGAGAATAGAATATTCTTGAGCTTAATTCTTTTTAATGCTAACCTAGAGTGCCTGTTCAGACGACCTCTAGACTACCTCTTAACCTCTAGTATAGTGATACTACTGCGGTAGCTTTAAGGTTAAGTCAAGGTCATGCGACTCTTCATTTTGCGGTAAGACCTGGGTCACAGGTCATAAATCTCACTCACGGTTAACATTACGGATGGATTCACACGGCGCACACACTCTCGGTTAGCTCTCGGTTAGTGCTTCGGGGTCCGTAAGATCTTTTAGGGTTAACATTCCAGCTTTATACTCAGGGTTAGTTAACCACCGATTCACACAGCCGTTAACCAAGAGTTTAACCTCTAGGTTAACAAATTTGATGCTAACCTAGAGGTTAGTGTCCCTCGTCAGAACGCTCCTAATGAAAGAGCCCTGGCCTAATTATCTGCGCTCATCAGCAGGTATTGAAAAAATGTTTGAACAAGCACGTAAGAAGGTTATTCATAATAGAGTTAGAGAGTAAATAAATACCAGTTTTGGGTAGATTGGCCCTGTCAAATGGTAAAACAAGGCCAAATTTGGCATAAAATTTCAGTTTTGGTATGCCCTCTAGTTGTTGCCATGCCATGGTTCAGTCAGTAGTTGATATTAATGATAGAGAAAATTGTAAACCTGCTGAGCACTACCATGACTATCTGACCTATATAACAGTGTTTATGATTGGTTAAATTACAAGATATACTCAAATTTGAATAACCAATTAAAAACTGCTTCTGAAATATTTAACTCCAATCTCTATCAGGAAGAGGGATACGTTCACAGGCTGAAAAAGTAGTCAATACGGAAAGCTCCTTGCAGGGAAATTTGAGCATTTGGAGGGAAATTTTGGCATTTGGAGGGAAATGTTACTCTTTCATTAAGAAATGCATTCCATTTTGGAGGGAAATTTGGAATCGCTTGCCAGGAAAAAAACAATTTTTTCAGGCCATGGATACGTTACAATTATTTTGCATCTCTGATCTGATTGTTGCAACAGATGATGTAGCCATCTTTCTGACCAATCAGCAGGTAGTTCTCATTTGCATATTAAAGTGATTCCTGGAAGTATTTGACAGCTTTCAATGTTTTTTCCACACCCACGTACGTATCTATTAATATGACAATTATTAATTAAATGGAATAAAGGAAATTGGGTTTTCACACATTGAATGTAAACAGCTCTACAAATTCTTGAATGTCAATAAAAGGTAGATGACCCGATTTTCAACTTGATGTTTTCTATTTTACATGAAAGGTCATCCTTAAAATTGTTCCATTCCAAAGTTTGAGTTGCATAACTCCAATGGTTCTATTTTTAAAAGCGCAATGTCAAAAGACATGTGCCCATTGAGTAGTACACAGACTGGCTGGTGGTTAACCACCTTTGGCAGTAATTCACCACATTTTAGCCTATAATTTCCAAATGAAACATTTCTGGCCCCTAATATTTTACAGACATAATGAGAAAAATATGGGGATTCTTCTGATACCAAAATATCTTGATGTGAAAAAAAATCATAGCCCCAAAAAAGTGATCGGGTCATATACCTTTAATATTGTAAAAATGGAAATATTTACGCTGCATATATTTTTAATTTTTTTCATGCTCGAAGCAGCTACCGCGAAAATAATAGCACATGAATGTATTTTTGTGTGTGTATAGATCTATGTGATTGAAGCTACAAATTGAAAATTAGAGGCATAGTATGTGATCTTTTCCAGAGAGCACCCTCTATTCATGATTTTTTTTAGAAAGTAGATTTTCTTGCAGATTTACATTTCTGATCATAAATCGTACATACATTCCAAGTTACAGAGCGATACGATTCCTAATTACCTCAAAATCATGGTTTTAGAGTGAATTTAGAGTGAAAATATAAACTGTTGTGTTATCCCGACAGTTTATTTTCACTCTAAAACCATGATTTTGAAGTAATTAAAGAATTGTATCGCCCTGTAACTTGGAATTTATGTACGATTTATGATCAGAAATGTAAATCTGCAAGAAAATCTGCTTTTAATTTTTTTTCGATGTTGAGGGCGTTCCCTGGAAAGATCACATAATATACCTTTAATAAAACGGGTAAAACTGTTAAAAATTGGCAAAGCGCTCAAAATTAGTCGCATACAAATTACCAATTTTACAAGCTACTGTATCAAATAAATTGAGTTGCTGATAAGACTTTAATGAGCTTGTTAAAATCCCAAACGCTTTGTTTGTTATATGTAATTTTCACTATAAAATGATACAACCGGCCACATTATATACTGCGTCATTTGACGGAACACCTTTATCGAGAACAAACATTTTCACATTCGAACACAAAAGGTGGTGATAAGTGTTGATGGCCTGAATAGAAACCAAAATAATTTAATTTAAAGATTAGTATACAGATATTAGGCTATATTAAAAAAATCTTTTATCTCAAAGCTCTTCAGTTTTTCAAATCCTAATGCAGAATACGTTTTTTTAAGAATTTAAAAAAAAAAAAATTAATATAAAAATTGAAATCTTTGTAAAAGTGACCTTTTGTATTTAAAATGATGTGATCAATACAAATCTGTGAAATTTTGGGATTTAAAAAAAAATAAAAAAATAAAAAATAAAAAAATAAAAAATAAAAATAAAGATTTTTTTATTTTCTAACTCGCATCAATTAACTAATGCGTGCGGGAGCTTTGAGACAAATGATTTTTTAAAAATATAGCCTTACCAAAATAAAAACCTTCTAGGGTTTTCCTGATATAGAAATAGAAACCCTCTATAGGAAAATTGATTGAGCCATTATTTCGCTTTAAAGCCACATCTGAGCAGTGCACTGAATAGATCTGTATCATGTGATCCATTTGTTACAGTGCATCAACAAATTCATAGCATAGTTTGGTTCAACGTCCTCTCTAGCTGATGTCAAAATCTATAAATGATTTGTTCTGTTTCATGTGTTCTACAAAATGTGTGATGAAAAGGCATCCATCTTTGAATAGTAGATTTGAGATATTTCTCACGATATTCAAATGTCAATATTTCATGTTTTGTCATCAAACATTGTCAACATTGAGTTGTAAGACAATTGTGCTGACCTTAACAGTTTTCAATAAATAAATCTTGTATGAAGAAAATACAGTCTGGTATTAATAACCAACGTGATTTTGCTAATGCTATCATTTTAATATATTACTATTAGGCTATACAAAATCTGTTGTCTCAAAGCTCCTGCACACGTTAGTTTATTGGTGCGCGTTAGATTTTTTTGATTTTTTGATTACATTTTTTATATATTTTTTTAATTTTAATATTTTTTTTCAAAAACAAAAAAAATCCCAAAGTTTCACAGATTTTTCAGATTTTCATTGATCACATCATTTTAAATATAAAAGGTCACTTTTACAAGGATTTCAATATTTTATATTTATAAAACAAACAAAACAAAACAAAACCGCATTCCGCATTAGGTTTTGAAAAACTGAAGAGCTTTGACAAAAGATTTTTTGACTTACAGACACAAAGTTACAGTCGTTTATTGTTTAGGTGATCCTATGGCCTGTATTTGGACAAGCTCATCAAAACAAGAAGTTTGTTTTTGAAAATAATAGCAGAGTTTTGAGAATAAGATTTTACACTCGCCTCATCTTTCAGTGTAGGGTGCTCAGAGGTTTAGTTCATTAACCTGCATATCCATATTGAGAGATACACAGGACCCTGTGTATTTTGGGAATCATGACTCATCTCAAGATTCAAAGAGGTCAATTTGGTTTCCTTCAAGGTTTATATGGTTCATTGAACTGGGACCATGACTATGAGAGTATGACTTCATGATCTGGTTCACTGGTAATATAGACAAGCCCTGTAGGCTGTAGCAAGTTGAGGGATAGTCTATATCCTAGACTCTTTCACCAAAATAATCTTTCACACTTTTATGCAGGGGATGTTGCATGAAAGTGAGTGAGCAAATGGTTGATAGGAGAAGAGATACTTCAAATCTAAAGTCTATATGTTATAGACTAGAGATCTTTCCTCAGCAGTGTCATGACAACTCAGATCAATATGGACTTGACTTGAAATTAAGTGAACATTTTATTGATTTATTTTAAAAGTCACATAGAACAATGACAAGATTTTATTTCACAATTTTTGAGAATACCTGACTTGACTCGAGTCAATTCCAATCGAGCTGGACTGGGCTTGACTCAAGTCAAGGCTAGTATTAAACTGTTTACCTTCTTACATAGTTTTAACAAAATGTATAGTCTTTTCACGTCAAAAGATTCTAAGCACATAATTAACCTTAGTAAATTTATTAAAGAAATTTATTAAAGAAATTGTTCAAAAATGTAGGCTCTTGTAGCCTCTTTTCATCTTTTGTTCTCTTTCGTTTGTTTGTTTTTTATTTAAAAAACCAAAAAACTCTATTTTCACGATATATCTTTCATTTCTTTTACACTTATTCAATTAGTCTGGTGCTCGTATCATATGTAATATAGTGTTATTAATTTAATGTCTTTCTTCAGTTCAATTCTGATATGTGTTCATTCTTTTCCAGAGTATTACATCCAGTTGTAAATTTAAGATAGTACTATGTTTAAGCCTTTATTTTCCCCATATGGGGATGAAAGGTATCAATAAATAAAAGTTCAAAAAGTCTTGAGAACCTTGAGTTCATAACAAAATTATACGTCAATTTTGATATCAAAAGGACTCTTCATACATGTATGCTTAAAAATTCAACTTTTATTAATTTACTTGAACATACATGGAGCAAATCATTTTAGTTCATATGGATGGCATGCTTGATGTGACTTGGAACAAAATCAAGGACTTATTTGTGACCATAGCCAGCCAGTAACTTGATCCATGAAGCTTCATGCTTGACTTGACTCAGTGACAGTTAAGAATTTTTTTGACTTGACATTGGATGGAATGACTAGACCATACTTGGGGAATTGTTATTATTGAGAAGGAATTGACAAATTGCGATTTAATTCCAAGAAAAAAATACAATAAACTAGCACATATTTATATTTCAATTATAAATCCATGTAAAGAAAGTCTTCAAAAATACTTGCATCAAGAAAATCTAAAACCTTGGTTCCATTTCGCAAACGGGGACATTTGAATAAGCTTATTTTCCATCCCCCCACCCCAATTCCAATATTTTTCAAGTAAACATCCAGTGGGACTATACTCAGACCAATACGGTATGTCCTATGCAGACCAAACATTTGTCATAAATGCATGATCAGGCTTGGTTAAAAAAATAACTTTATGGAAATACAAAATTGTAAATGTAATCATGTGTATCAATCTAGAGTACCAAGTTACAGATGTACATGGAAACCCTTCTGTGGTAGTTTCAAATCAGGAAATCATGATATTTGACACTGTTGGATATAATTTTTCCAAATAATGAATTATTTCCAGGTTTTTTTCAAAGAAAACCTGGCCAGAATTATAATGTGGGTCAGGACAGGAAACTAGGAATCCAGTTTCAAAAACCCAAGGATGTGACATATTAACTCGGGGGAGGGGGTCAAACTCATATGATTTTAAGAAGAGGGTGGGCTGATGGAGGTGTGAAATCCTGACCCACTATATAAGGGGTATTTGTACCTCAACAATTGCTGATTTGAGTGGGGGGTTTTCTCTCGCCACTTTTTCAATTTGGGACCCATGTTTTGGTTTTTTTCCTTCAATTTGGGACTCATATTTTAGGTTTTCCAGTACAAATCATACCCATGTTTAGGGAATTTTTGCAAATAAGTAACCCTTTAGAGCGGCACATCTCTGTACTACCTGAGTACCCCCTGGAAGCATACTAGTCTATGATGTTTACGCATTATCTTAATTACTATATTAAATTCAATTTGTTTTTGTTTATATTTTTTATTATAGGATGGTCATCTACGTGAAGTCAGTTTAATAGTTCCAATAGAAGGAGAGCAATATATATTAGATTTATCAATAAATGAGTAAGTATTATCCACTATTTCAGTAACATAGAAGGGACAGGGGAGCTGGGGTAATTACTCCCCTAATTTGCCAATTTGTTTGTTGAGTTAGCGTCATCCACAAAATAGATGACATGATCTCTATTAAAATCTGCAGCATTGTTTAGATCTACATGATGGAGCTCTACCTCCATGACCCCATATAGGTAAAGATTTACTAGGTACGTAATTGCACATTTTTTGGCCATATGCCACTTGGTGTAAAAAAATGGTCGTAAATAGTTGTAAAAACAAACTCCTCGCAATAATGAAAAGAAATCGCCAACACGGAAGTGCAGCTTATTATCCCCATTTGCGTGGATCCTCTATTCCAGCTCATAGTACACATCCTGGACTGGTATAATACTAAATTAATATGCAAATCACATGCTAATTTCTATCTAATAGACTATAAACAAATCCATAAAAGGAGGCATTACCAATGTGGTTATGAGTTTCCTGATTTAGTGTTTATGTATATGGGCCCTAAAGTTTGGTAGGTGATTTTTTAGGGGAATTTCATGGAGAAATCATAAAATATTTGCTATTGTTTTGCTGGGAATATGTCCAAATTGGATAAAAAGTTAGCATTTTGATCACTAAAATTGCTCTAAAATAAACTTAGATAAGTTCACATCTGAATTTGAATATTGAAAGATCATAATGTACCACAATTTATCCCAGAATATGAAAACATTTGATCGGTGCGTTTAAAAGTGTACTAAATTTAGAAGATAGAATTTCTCCGCATACAATTTATTTCTTTAAAATCGTATGCACGAACCAGGCGAACCCACTCTACTATGCTGCACATGCGCTATTTGCATAGAGACCCGATTCTCTCTTTCTAACTTGACACATTTTAAAACAGACCGATCGATTTTCTTCATATTTTAGGATTAATTGAGATTTGTGATGATTGTCCTATACACTGACATTTGGATGTGGACTTGTTTCTGTGTTTTATTTTAGAAGGATTTTGCCAAATATTTCTACATCTAGTAGTATGTAACCGAGTGGATAAAGCATACACACAGAAAACACTATGTAAAAAATTATGTAAATATAGAACTCCATAATTATTATGTAAGAGTTTACATAAAACATGTAATATATACCCAAGCTTGTGTAAATTCCTATGCAAAAGCTTAACACAACTGTTTACATAGTATTACACAGATTGTGTATTTTTTACATATAAATGTGTGTAATCTTTTTACATAGTGTTTTCTGTGTGTAGGACTGTTACAGATTCAAGGTCTTATTTTCATGTCGTGGGCTCAAAACGTGCACTGATCACTTTTGGTTGTTGTTGTCTCTCTTGTCACAAATAACATTGTTATATTAGTTAAACATAGGATTTTTGATTTATATTACACAAATGCATTTGATAAAATTTGAAATAAAACTGCAATAGAAGAAAATATAGGGCTTTTTCAAGAAATGCAGCCGCGGCTAGAAGAGCTCGTTCAATCCAGTGTTGCCATTGTATTCTTTCGATATCAGGGGTTCTGCTACTACTGAAATCGCATGATGGCCGCCATCGCCTGGTCAAGCATGCTTAGGCCAACAACAAAAATTGTTGTGTTGTCCTCGACCGCCCGCTCATCAGATTTAGGGCCGCTCCGATTTTTCTTCTTTTTTTCTTTTCAGATTGGTTTGGTTTTTTTTCAGATTGTGTTTTTTAACAGTTTAAATGGCATTGAATATTAAATTAAGTGTTTATAACATATATGTGCGACTCTAGTGTGATTTCAACTTCTTGTTGGCTGAACTTTGAACTTCCGCTGGTATAAGAAAATGTTAGAAGAAAAAAAAATCCGCCTGCCCCCCCACCTCCTCTCTGAGAGCTGTGGAGGACAACATTACCTCTTTTTTTTGCTTTACAGCATGACATTTGACTGCCCCCATGTGTATAGAAACAAAAGAGCCATAAAAGGAGATATTCAATTGTGTGGTAACAAGTGTCATGCTCATAATACATCTAGGTTGAAAACCACATCCAGGGAATCCATGACTAATTGGAATCTTGCAACATTTCACCAGGGTAGTAAGTAGTATTACAGATATGGGTTCAACCGCATGTCATTGTCATCCAACCCATCATGTTACCAAATTAAGACTAGATAAAACAAACAATGAATTGTGATGCTGGTCTTTTATGGATATCTATATCAAGGGATATGGGCTTTCCTAAGAGGTTGTATACTTCCTTCCTTCCCCCCTTGTAATCAGTCAACATTACTCATTTTTTCAATTGCTTCCTCTGTGTTACATGTGATTGGGATGGGATGAGGTTAGAGAAGATACCCTAACCATAATCCCTTGCAATAAGACACCTCATCCAAAAATATGAATAATTCGTTTTTTGAGCTTGTCCTTGTATGTACAATGTAGTGCCAATTTTTTATTGGCAACATGCCTTAAATTGTTCATGACGTCGACAGGTCGACAAACCCGCACTAATTTCAGTCACTTATTTCTGAGCCATGGAATGTACTCATTTCATCTGAACATTGCAGTATTTAACAATTTCGATCACACACGAATTGCGATTGTCACTTTCGCGCTCGTTAGTCGCCATCTTGTTTTTGTTTTTTCATTCTTCCCAAAATTCGTTAGCTGTTTCTATTGGGTTTATTTAGGAATTGACAATTTATTTCTAAAAATGTTATCGTAATAATTTTGATATTTTAAAAGAGCATCGGAAAGCTTGACATTTTTTTCAGGTTGATTTTTCTAATAAAAGACGTAGAAAATCGGCGAATTAATGATCATATGTCGATATGGGGAAAAGATGGCGACATGTTGGGATATGCCTTGTGTCGACATGATTGTCAACAAACGGCTTGTCCACGATCCTGACGATAGCACTACTTGTATGTCTTTGTCTTGTTTAAGTCGTTGTCAGATTTTGTTTTCTTCATTTAGTAAATAAGTATCATGTAAACAAGAATTATTTTCAGGATCTGGCATTGCTTTGACCATTGAGTTATTTTTGTCACTACAAAAGTAGTACCGTACCAATCCATCCCATAATATATGATGGAATAGGAAATCAATACAGAAATCTGAAATGGACGATGCATTGTGGGAAGCTGAATATATGTCTTTCTCCAGTGACAGTTAGGTTAGGTGATGATGTTCAATAAGTAAGTCATTGTCTGTAATGTTGCTTTTGGCTCGGGGGGAGGGGGACTCGTCATTTGTTGCCATTGCAGACTAGTGTCACTGAGTGATCTTGGTCGTTCACGCTGACAAGTTTTATGTCTTTTGTCCCTCAAACGTTTTCCATTTTAGCATTTAAGTCAGCAGGGACTTGCGACAACGAGTCACTGTACAGGTCGCAAAGCTCCAAACTACCCGAGTCACTTCACAGATAGTGGTCACTTCAGTTGATTTCAATCCAACTCATGAGCGACTGGTGGTTCGTTCTGTTAGTAGCTGGGACAATTAAGGGGGCCACTTGAGTGAATTAAAAAAACGCCCCAACCTGCAACTGAAACTGAAAGTATTAATTATGGGCAAAGAGTTATATAAGATCCCCTTAGGCGACGAAAAACACACATCCTGTTTTACGGGCGGACGACCTGTCAAGTAGGGTTGGTAGGGTAATTTAAAAGAGAAAATTTCCTCAAATGTCACCAAAATCAGCAAAAATCTGGATTTTTAAAAAAAAAATTGAACATTGTTTTGGCCATATAACAGCTGATTTTACATTATTTGAGGAAAAATGTATCTAAAATAAACAGGTTTTTTTCCCTCGCCTAAAGACCACCTTTTAACCCTCCATTGTATTTGTTTTAGTTAGCCTGTACAATGTTATCTAATTTATTTGCAGTGTTCCTGTGATAACACTTCCATTTGAGAGACAGACAACTGTAGCATACAGTCATCACAATAAGTAACTGACCAGGTAATAAACATGCTGATAACTCTAAAAGTATAACTCCTACATAAACATATTTAATTATAAAGCTGTTGAGAAATTTCTCTTCTTGAATTTGAGATATTACACGCTAAGAGTGGTTGATTAATGAGGAAGTTACGATCCCAAACGTTAGGGCAAGTCTGATTTTCATTTTAACATTTTCTTTTCAACACGGGGAGAGTATGACAGGTAAAGCGTGTGTGCCGTATTGATCAACCGTAACAATGCCACCGGCCGACTATCCAACAACCAGGCCATCGACGGGTGAATTGGCACTACCACTACCAGTAGTCAATAATTTGCCGGTCTGAGTCCCCGTGTTGAAAATGAAAATGTGAAAATGAAAATCAGACTTGACAGTACATTTGAGATTGTAACTTCCTTAATAATCAGCCATTCTTAGCATGTAATATCTCAAATTCAAGAAGAGTAATTTCTCAACATGTTTATAATTTAATATGTTTATGTAGGAGTTATACTTTTAGAGTTATCAGCACATTTATTACCTGGTCAGTTACTTATTGTGATGACTGTATTTTCTCTTACCAGTGCTCTATGGCAGAGCTAGATAATATCGTCACCTTAGTTTTATATACCGTAGTCAATGACCCATAGTTGAGCAATTAAACGCTTATAAAGTTACCCTTGTGCTGGTAACACATTTACCCATTTGTTTATTATGGATTTCTTGCCCAATTATTGGGGAAAACACCAACCCAACTGTTGGGGAAAAGTAATACCCAACAGGTTTTGGTTAATTTTGTACCCAAATGTAGGGTTGTTCATATAGTTGAACCAATGTTGGGTAAAATGTTGGGCAATAAATTACCCAACGTCATCACAGTGTAGGCTCATTTTTAGCTCATATGGCAGAGCGCCGGTCTAGAGATGCACAGGAGTCACAGGACCCAGATTCAATTTGTGATATGTGGAGTTACAATGAAAGGGTAAGATTTAGAATACCCTACCATTTTATTCCTCACTGTGTAGTATATGGGTCATTCTTTAAAAGTCCCCCATTGAAGACAGTGGTAGAGCATACTAAACGAACTCTCAAAGAAATAATTTACTCATCAATTTTACCATTTACCCACATGATGGACTTTTTCTATTGGGAACTAAGACAAATTTAATTTAAAAGTTACAGGCGTATTTGTCTTAGTTTGGAAAATTATGATCAAGGAAACTAATATAATACTGGAATGGTGTCAAATCATATCCAAATTCATTTGGTTTTATGTGAAGAAAAGTGATAAATTAAAAGTAATTGCCATTTAATTAGGAGGTAAACTTCCTGGTGAAACTGAAATAATGGTTAATGTCGTCATACCCGACAATAAATTGAAACAGAAACATGCCATCACATTTATTCTTATTGTTGACTACTGAATTATGAATAGACTCTGTAAAAGCCTATCTCACAATTAGACTCTGTATCTTTATTCTGGTTTTTCAACTACACAGCAGACTAATATCTTCCTGATGAAAAGATTGTTATGTTCAACCACATGGGAGACCATTATCTTACGGGTGAAATAATTAATATGTTTTATAATGTTCTTTTCTTCCTGAATCAGAAAACCTCAAATAAAACAGAAACATGCCATCACATTTATTTTTTATTATTGACTACTTACTGAATAGACTCTGTATCTTTATTCTGGTTTTTTAACCACGCGGAAGACTAATATCTTCCTGATGAAATAATTGTTACTTATTACGTTTTTAGGTGTTTTTTTCTTCCTGAACCAGAAAACCTCGAATAAAACAGAAACATGCCATCAATCACCTTGGTTATATTGGTGGTGAGTAAACTCTATGTTGATCCTGGTTTTCAACCCCATGGAAGACAATATCTTCCTTTTTCAAAAGGATAATTGACTAGCAGCGTTGGAATAAGGTGGTTGGGTTGTCTGGTTGCCCGAGACCACCAAAATCAGCCACGGACAACCAAAATCCGGCAGACAACCAAAAATCTTACTAGAAGTTAACACAAAATATAAATATTTAACAGAACTGTGAATGAAACCAAATCAACCAGCTAAATACAATTCAAGTTTCAGACGGCAAAGTCGGCAAATATCTATCTAATTCTAATCATTTACATTTATCGTACTTCCATGATCTAATTTAGGCCTTTATTGATGTTATTGGTTCATATATCATATTCATACCGTGCACAAGGTAGTCATAGTCGTTATCGGCAGCAGTAATACAATGTACATGTAGTAAATTGCATACAAATCTGTGTCTAAGGGACGCACCATTAGATTTTCAGGGGGGTGTAGGAAGTTTTCGGAAGAAAAAAAAATCCCCCTCTATGCAGGCCAACAACAAAAAATTCACCCCCTGATGAGTAAAAAAAAAAAAAAAAAAAATCTACCCCCACCCAACTCAATATGAATGGATACATTAAAAAAAAAAATTCACCGGCTCCGGCGGCGCAAAAAAAAAATTCACCCCTTGCGGCGGCCAAAAAAAAAAAATTCTCCACCGAACCCAACTTCCTACCCCCCCCTGAAAATCAAATGGTGCGATCCTAACGGTCTAATAGGCATTGCAATTTACAAACACGAGGAGGCAACTTTCGTTAAGTTAGCTTAAGTAAGTTAATCCATTAAACTAAATAAACACATAAAATATGGACAACCAAAAATTGTGGCGGACAGCAATAATTTCCTGCTTTGGTGCTCCACTTCCCCTTTAATTTGGACACCTTTGACTACGAGTGTTACAACAACAATGGACATGGTACATTTCCAGGTTAATGCTAATTGCTTTACCAATACTCTATACTTGAAATACTTCCTACTTTGTTTAATTTAATCGTTAATCCAGGTTGAAGTGTCTCTTAACAGGTGGAATAATAATAAGACTTAAAGTTTTCCTCAAGTTAAATAGTTTAGTATTATAAGGAAAGATTGACCTTTCCCTGAGTGATCCAGAAATTGTGGAATCTAGAGGCTCGGTTTGTATTTGCAGAATATCAGTCATTATTTTTACTGTACATCATATCATAGACCTTTCTTTTCTGATCGGTTTCCCATACATTTTGCCTCTATGGATAAAGATCAATGTAATTAGGATATGTTAACTTATATTAGACCTATCAGGATACATTGGTTTAGGCAATATTGTGTTCCATGCCCTGTATTATGGATACACTCATACACGATAAGCTGTGAAATATAATGTGTTTATTCCGTTAACGGCGCAGCAAACACAACATTGCCTTGGCTTGTATGTGTACAAACTTGAGTTTGTTTTTCACATTCAATAATTTTGAGAACAAAACATTTGATTGATTAAGCAAATTTAAAAGGAGTTTGCAACAGTTTACACGTGTGAAGAAGAAACAAGATCTGAATGGTTACATTTTGAGAGAAAAAAAATCATTGTTGTTTGGTATTAGGGTGCAGTTAATAATATTTTCTCAGTTTTCAAAATTGGAGTTGTGCAATGGGGGACAACCAAACATTTTGTTTCCATGGTTTCTAAATTTTATGGAACAAAATATGGAGCACTGTTATATTACATGCATTGCATTTCATTTCCTGACCAATTGCTATCAGTCATCAAGGACTATTTGTTTACAGTGTTAATATAAGACCTGCATCATAATGACAACATAATTGATTATTTCCATCTTAACCCTAATCCCCCTGAGTGCTAAAAAATGCTAATCCAAAGTCCCTCTCCAAACGCATGCGCCGTCGGTTTTCGATGACGTAGTCAACCGAGCCTATATAATGAGTGCAGTATACTGCACGAATGTGTAGCTGAGGGCCGTGGCTTAGTGGTGGGAAGGTGGGGCTTGAGAACGGAGGGTCCCCGGATCGAATCCCGGCAGGTTCCCGGAGATTTAGTTGGTGTTTTTTCCTCGAAAATTGTGATCCCGGTCAAAAATCCTAAACCGGGGTTAGGGTTATGGTAAAAAAAAAAGAAGTTTTTTTGTGTGTTCTATTAACCCTAACCCCCCTGAGTGCTAACAAATGCTAATCCAAAGTCCCTCTCCAAACGCATGCGCCATCGGTTTTCGATGACGTAGTCAACCGAGCCTATATAATGAGTGCAGTATACTGCACGAATGTGTAGCTGAGGGCCGTGGCTTAGTGGTGGGAAGGTGGGGCTTGAGAACGGAGGGTCCCCGGATCGAATCCCGGCAGGTTCCCGGAGATTTAGTTGGTGTTTTTTCCTCGAAAATTGTGATCCCGGTCAAAAATCCTAAACCGGGGTTAGGGTTAACATTAACAAACCTTAGCAGGCTGTCCAGTTGATCATTAGAAAAATGAAGTGTTACATGTTACAGTATTAATTGCACTTCAAAAAGAAAACATGATAAGTGCTGTGACATTTGTGAGTTTTCCATACAGAATCACTTAATTAAAAGATCTTCACACATTTCTTTCTTGTCACCTACATTTCACACTGAGAGGTAATGGGCTATTTCATTTGAAATCCATACTCCCCTGTTGAAGACATTTACCAATCTTCCCCACAGGGAGTGTGAATTTCAAATTTAGTTACCTACTGTCTGTGCATAATGGGTGACTCCTTTTGAAATATACCAGGCGCGGATCCAGGGGGGCAGAGGGGCGCGCGCCCCCTGGGAAAAAAATCAACAAAAAAAAAAAAAAAGGGAAAAGAGAGGGGAGAGGGAAGGGGAGAGAAAGGGAGAAAGAGCCTTTAATTGGTGAATAAAATAACGTTGTATGTCGTGATATATATATGTAGGCTTATACAGGCGCGTCGCAACCGGGGCCCACTTTTTTGCAGAGAAAGAAAAAAAGAAGAAGGGAAAAAAAAGAGAAGAAACGGGGGAAAGGGATTGTTTTTCAATCAAATATTGGTCAAAAGTACACACCAAATTGTACCGAATGAGTTCGAAAATTAAAAAAAATCCAATTCTGAGGGGGTACATCCCCCACAGACTCCACCTTGTTCGAGCTTTTAAACCATGTATACTTGTGTAATTGTATAGATTCAACTGGAATAGCCTAATTGTGTGGCGTGATCCACTTTTACCCTATGATCGCACATTATGCACAACAAAAAAATAGTTGTGTTGCCCTCAGCGACCGACCCTAAAATCGTAAAAACAAGGGTCGCATTTTTGTTTTTAATTAAAAAAATAAAAATAAAAATAAATAATAATAATAATTTTTTTTTTTTTTTTTTTTTTTTTTTTAGATTTTTATTTGATTAAAAGTGTCTAAATGTTACTATTTCTTGCTTGAAATGAATAAATAAGCCTAAATAATTGTTTTTAGACTATTGTCACACTAAAAACATTAGTTAAATTGACATATCGTCAGCCTGCTTCGATAATTGCCTAACTCACTTTTCAGCAAAATTGAGTTTTTTGCATAAATCATGACTTCATTACATTATGCACATGCTGTTATAATACCTAAGTCATTGACCAATCAAAAGTGTTGATAAATGAAGAGTTTTGTTGCAAAAGGGCCACCAGACAACTCCAACATGTTACTCATTTTGCATTATTGAATTTGCATTGACAAATCCATGGAATTAATCAAATTATTGTATGGCTGTGTTCATCTGTTTCTATATGACTTGGATTAGTGCATCCATGCACGCCAATCCTCAATTGGCGCACGCCAATCCTCAATTGGCGTGCATGGATGCACTAATCCAAATCACATCAACAATACAAACCTCACATCAACAATACAAGGCCTCATTCCACATAATGAATATCCATCTATCAATAATGCAAAATGAGTAACAGGTACACAGGTAACAGGTTTCATACTTTTGTTGTTTTCTAAGAACTAGAAAAAATGAGTTATGCAATTATCGAAGCAGGCTGACGATATGGGCATATACCAATTTTGTCTTGACATAAACCCTATATTTTTCAGCCACAAAAAAATAATAAAAATTGAAAGAAAAAAAGAAGAAAAAAAAATTGAATTTTTTTTTGGGAAAAAACCCCCCAAAAACACAAAAACGGCCGACCGACCGACCCGAATTAAATTTTTTGGCACTTGAGGGCAACACAACATTTTTTTGTTGGCCTTACAGAGCTTATTCTCTTGAGAACTCCAAAATACTACGCCCAAGCCTATCTCCAAGGGCATGTGTACTGCGCGAACTACGTGTAGCTGAAAGCTGTGGGATTGCCTATGGGGGGTTACGGTTTTTGTTCCAGAAGGTCCCTGGTCGGGGAGCAGTGATTTATTTGTTGATTTCTCTCCCAAAATTGCAATCCCGGTTGAAAACCTGGTTCGGGGGTTAGGGTTAATGTTTTTCAATTGGGTTATCTGGACGTTTTATCTTCAAAGACTGCATTTGAGTGGGACACTAGCCTATGATATATTCATAGATATGGCACAATGTTATAAATTATGCCCTGGATATATGGGTCGTCATTCATTTGCACATGGACATTTATTCCCCCAATTTAAATAGAAATATAAGCCTGTAGAGCCTGTAGAGCAGGGGTTTTTCAATTGTTGGATGGAGGGTATTATATTAGCAGAAAAGTTTTGAAATTAGGTTGCATCTATAATATTAATTTCAAAATACTAGTTTTATGGTTTGAAAATATGTCAAAATCCTTGTTTAGCGTATACCATATTTATAGGGTCCCTTTGAAAGTCTACACTGTTGAATTCAACCCCCCCCCCCCCCCCCCCCCCCCCCCCCCCCCCCCCCGATGCACACTACAGCTGTGCATAATTATTTCAGGAGATCGATCCAAGGAAATTGGTATCAAATGTGGCATTCTACTGCACCGAGGAAATGAGACAAAATCTTTGGGAATTTCCTTAACTTCCTGATAGAAAAACACACAGCTTATTTGTTTGTTGTTGAATATAAATATTTTTGATCAAATCAATATGGTTTTATGTGTATTCAGTTACTGGATTACAACATGGTTGATATGACCTGTTACTTTTATGATATGACGCAGGCAAACCATCATAACCAGAATTTGATGTGTTTTTTCTTTATGAAATAAGAGTAGTTTCATGTTCAGTGTGACTATAGGCCTATTCAGAGGGTCACTAGTCTCGAGCTTAACAAATTATACCGCTAATACAGAGTGCCTGTTTAGACGACAATCTTAGTCTTGAGTCTAGCGATACCACTGCGGTAGCTTTGAGACTAACTCAAGGTTTATTCTTTTCTTCTATCTTTTCTAACTTTCATTTCATTCAGCCAGCATGCTTATATAGGCTTTTTAAGCCTGGCCCGAGCATTTTGCTTGAGCTTGGTCCTTTCAGGACCCAAGCGTGTGTCCGTACGTGGACCGACCGTGTAAACAAACAAACAAACAAACAAAGGTCGCATGATTCTCCGATTGCAGTAAGTAATGCCTTGACCCTTCTGAGCCTGTTTTTCTCTAGCCTAATTAAGTTGAATATATCAGAGTCATAAATGTGAAATAAAGTTGACTTTAATACAATTATGACGCATGTGTAGTGTCGGATGGTGCAATTCCGCATCAAAAGCGGCAGGTTAGCTAATTGTTGAGTAAGAAGTTTCATGGCCATTTCACTGATTCAGAAACCAAGGTAGATGCCAAGGGTATGTTTTGCACTGTAATATCTTCATTATCTGATACCAGAAGTGTTGATCCATATTAGGTCAATAATTTTCAGTTGTTTTCTGTGCGGATTTCCAACCATTACTAATTTGCAGATGAGATAGGATGACAAATGCCTACCTTATCAAGGTAATCTTCAAGGGTGATACTCTACCATTCTTATTCCTCACTGTGCAGGTGTATTGCTCATTGAAAACATGCAGTGGTACATGTAGGGTATAATACTAAAGGAACTCTGATAGTTCTTTTTATCTGACTATTTAAAGGATAATGGCTGCATACCAGTTGTTTAGTAAATAAAGCCTACTGTATCCTATCCCATTATTTTTACTTGCGAGCCAGAAAATTACTTATACACAAAATTAGGATGACCCAAAACAAATTGTTAAGCTTCTTCATGATGCAGGAACCGATAACAACTGATCAAAATTAATTCTCATTCCTAAATGTGTCTATT